>JACXGI010006314.1:7772-21708 GCA_016801175.1 Esox masquinongy | reverse complement strand
CAATTACCAGGCAATTTTAGCACAAAACCTTCAGGCGTCCGTTAGAAAGCTGAAGTTCAACTTTCAGCACGACAACGACCCAAAGCACATATCCAAATCCACAAAAGCATGGCTTCACCAGAAGAAGATTAACATTTTGGAATGGCCCAGCCAGAGCCCAGACCTGAATCCAATTTAACATCTGTGGGGTGATCTGAAGAGGGCTGTGCACAGGAGATGTCCTTGCAATCTGACAGATTTGGAGCGCTTTTGCAAAGAAGAGTGGGCAAATATTGCCACGTCAAGATGTGCCATGCAAATAGACTCCTACCAAAAAAGGCTGAGTGCTGTAATAAAATCAAAAGGTGCTTCAACAAAGTATTAGTTTAAGGGTGTGCACAGTTATGCAACCAGGTTATTGTGAGTTTTTTACTTTTCCCCCTCAAAGATTTCAGTTTGTTTTTCAATTGAATTGTTCACGTTATAGGTCACATTAAAGGTGGAAAAAGTCCTGACATGATTTATCTTTGTCTCAGTCTTTTACATCACAAGAACCTGGCATTTTAACAGGGGTGTGTAGACTTTTTATATCCACTGTATATGGATACACAGGGTAGGAATCTATAGTTAGGTCCAGAAATATTTGGACACTAACACAATTATCTTAATTTTGGCTCTATATGCCACCACAATGGATTTGAAATGAAACAACCGAGATGCAATTGAAGTGCAATCTTTCAGCTTTAATTCAAGGGGTTGAACAAAAATATTGTAGGAAACGTTTAGGAATTGCATCTATTTTCATACTCAGTCCCCTTATTTCAGGGGCTCAAATGTAATTGGAAAAATTAACACAATCATAATTGAAATTTTAATTACTTGTCGAGAATCCTTTGCAGGCAATGACTGCTTGAAGTCTGGAATGCATGGACATAACCAAACGCTGGGTTTCCTCCTTGGTGATGCTTTGCCAGGCGTTTCAGGTGTTTGTTCGTGAGTCTTTCTGCCTTAAGTTTTGGCTTCAGCAAGTGCAATGCATGCTCAATCTGGTTGAGATCAGGTGATTGACTCGGCCATTGCAGAATATTCCACTTCTTGGCCTTAAATAACTCCTAGGTTGCTTTCGCAGTATGTTTTGGGTCATTGTCCATCTGTAAAGTGAAGCACCGTCCAATCAACTTCGCTGAATTTGGCTGAATCTGAGCAGACAATATATCCCTATACACTTCAGTCCCGTCATCAATAAACACTAGTGACCCAGTGCCATTGGAAGCCATGCATGCCCATGCCATCACACTGCCTCCACCATGTTTTACAGATAATGTGGTATGCTTCGGATCATGAGCCGTTCCAAGCCTTCTCCATACTTTTTTCTTCCCATCATTCTGTTACAGGTTGATCTTAATTTCATCTGTCCAAAGAATGCTGTTCTAGAACTGGGCTGGCTTTTTTAGACGTTTTTTGGCAAAGTCTAATCTGGCCTTTCTATACTTGAGGCTTATGAATGGTTTGCACCTTGTGGTGAACTCTCGACAGTCTTGTCTTTATGGTAGACTTGAATAATGAAGTCTTGTCTTTGTGGTAGACTTGAATAATGATATGCCTACCTCCTGGAGACTGTTCTTCACTTAACTGGATGTTGTGAAGGGGTTTTTCTTTACCATGGTAAGGATCCTACGATCATCCACCACTGTTGTTTTCTGTGGACGTCCAGGCCTTTTTGTGTTGCAGTGCTCACCAGTGCGTTCTTTTTTTCTCAGAATGTACCAAACTGTTGATCTGGCCACTCCTAATGTTCCTGCTATCTCTAAGATGGATTTTTTTTTTTGCAGCCTAATGATGGCCTGTTTCACTTGCATTAAGAGCTCCTTTGACCGCATGTTATGGGTTCACAGCAACAGCTTCCAAATGCGAATGCCACACCTGGAATCAACTCCAGACCTTTTAACCTGCTCAAATGATGAAGAAATAATGAAGGAGTAGCCCACACCTGTCCATGAAACAGCTTGAGTCAAATGTCCAATTACTTAAGGTCCCTTGAAAAAGATGGGGCTACATATTAAAGAGCTGTTATTCCTTAAACTCTTCCCCCAATTTGGATGTGAATACCCTCAAATTAAAGCTGAGAGACTGCACTTTAAGCCCATATTCATTATTTAACTGTAACTTTAATATATTTTGGTATACAGCCAAAATAACAAAACTTGTGTCACTGTGCAATTAAGTGTTGGTCAGTATTTACCAGGTGACCCTACTCACATTTGAAGAGATTAGACAAAGATTTTCAAACGGGCTGATTCAGAACATGCCTTTGCATAAATAACATGCTAATCCACACCACCACCACGGCATCCTGTATTAGAGCTAACGATTGCCTTACTTTGCTAGTTCATTTAACTAAATGGCATTTAGCCAAATAGCTAACGCATGAATTGACAAGATACTGATAGAATTAACAGCAGCCAAGTTCGATCTTCATCTTTCCTTTTTAAGTATAAAATGTCTGAAAATATAAAACAAATTGAAAATATAAAACTACGTAGGTCAACTCGAGGAACTGTGTGAGTGTGTGCACCCACTATGCTACCTGCTTGAGTGACAGCCAGTGGGTGGGGCTTGTTGCACACTAGCCCAGGAACTGAAAGCAAGGACCCAGGAGTGAGAATGAGCCTCTGAGTAGACTCAGAGGCTGCAGTAGAACAAAGCCCAATCATTACAACAATTATCCAGGTGTTTTTTAAAGAAAATGTATCCGTCTCGTTTAAACTGTTGGGGCAAAATATTTTTAATTAGTGCATTGTTTCTTTTATTGCTTTTTATAAAAGTCTCAGTGGGGCACAGCAAAAAAATGCACTGCAGAGCCTTGGGTGAAGGTGCTCTTATGCGGTTGGCAGGAGTCTGGGAGGGCAACTTTCTTGCTCTGGGTAATCTGAAGCTGGCTCTGAAGGGCCTCCAGTTGGTTGCTGGCTCGCTTCACCTTCTTGTTGACTTCTTGGAACTCCCGGTCACGGGCGGCCACCACCTCTTCCACCCTCTGCAGAGTTTCTGTCTGCTTCTCGTTGCATCTTCTTAGCTCCTGGAGCTCCTCCTGGTGGTCCCTGAGATGCTGTTGGGCTTCCACCAGCAAGGTGGCACTGTCCCGAGCGCGGACTTCAAGCTCCTCTAGCTCATGCTCTGTTTCCTCAAGCCGGTGCCGGGCCTCAGTGTGCTGCTGGAGAGCGTCTTTGGTCTACAAAAGGTCACATGGAAGAGCCTGTCAAAACACCCCAGGGTGACATGAAACCTACCAAAACACACAAGGGTGGTGTGAAACAACCTGTTTAAATCCACCAGGGTGACATGAAACCGCCTGTTTAAACAACACCTTTAATGAAGAGGTCTATTCATGTTCCTATTAAATACCCCTCACCCAATATAACAACAAGAGTACATTTGTGTGGCAGTACACATCCCCATTGTCACATCAATATATGGAACCTTGTTCTTGATGTCCTTCAGGCTGCTCTTAGCCTCCAGCAGCAGCCGGTCGGCCTTCCTGAGTTCGGCCCTGCGGCGGAGCAGGGTCTTTTCCACACACTCGACCTCGTCCAGAAGAGCCCCTTGGTGCCGCAAGGACTTCTCTAGACCCTCTCCCAGAACCTCCGAGCCACCTCGCCCTTCCTGCACCTCTCTAAATACAGACACACAGACAGCTGAGCAATCTGTCCCAAAGTTGGTCTTAGTTATCCAATTTCAAGTCAGTCAATTATAATCCAATATTAATGGAAAAGAAAGAAAACAGGGCTTTGTAATAAGTTATTAAAAAGCTGAAAAGGGTAAGGCCTGAGAGGTTTAACTGTCTTCTAAGAAAAAACTATAATAATAATTATGCACAAATAAATACAGGAAGTTTTAAGGGTAAGCTAAAAAAAAAACAACCACCAGACCCCAACCCTGTTCACTTGTGAACTCAGGTACCTTAGGCGATGGTAAAGTTGTCTCAAGGATTTGTGCAGCTTTCCGAGCTCCAGCTTGAGTTGTGTGCGTTGCTCCAAGAGCCTGAGCACATCCTTCTCCACATGGGCATTTCCATCCTCCTCCCACTCGCCTTGCAGGTCCTCCACCCGCCGCTCCAGCCTGCCCAGCTCCCTTTCCTGATGGAAGGATAGATGGATAAAACCACAAACCTTTAGTGCTTAAATATTAATTGAAATTAATGGATTATGGATTAAGAAATATATAAAGCAAAAATAAAGCAGAAAAAAAAAACATATATATATATATATTATTATAAATATACTATACATATTATAAATATACTATAAATATAAGTGTAAAATGCCTATGAATGGCACATAAAAATATTCTAATGTACATTATATGTACATAGAAAGAAATCATAGCATTTGGAATTTTCATTTGATCAGTATGCTCATAGATCATTGCTGCTGGTTGAGGAGCCTTATGGCCTGACAGAAAACACTGAGTCTGGAGGTGCGTGCACCAACGCTCCGGTAGTGTCTACCAGACGGCAGCAGTATGAACAGACCATAGCCTGGATGGCTGTGATCTTTGACGATGTTCTGTGCTTTCCTCAGGCATCGTGTATTGTAGATGCCTTGCATGAAGGGGAGATGGCAGCCAATGACGCACTGCCCTTACCAGGCAGTAATGCAACCTTAGAGGATGCTTTCAATGGTGCACCTGTAGAAGTTGGTGAGAGTTTTTACAGACATGCCAAACTTCTTGAGTCTCCTCAGGAAGTAAAGTTGTTTTTGGGCAGTTTTCACTGCCGAGTTCACCTGCCTGGACCAAGTGAGGTCCTCTTTGATGAACACACTGAGAAACTTGAATTTGGGTACTCTCCACTTCAGCTCTATCGATGTGTATTGGGGCATGACCCCCCCACCCCCCTCGCCACTTCCTGAAGTCCACGATCATCCCTTTAGTCTTGCAGATGTTGAGAGAGAGGTTGTTGTCCTGGCACCATGTAGCAAGGTTCTTTACCTCCTCTCTGTAAGCGGTCTCATCATTGTTGGAGGTGAGATCCAGGATGGCTGGGTCATCAGCAAATTTAAGGATGGTGTTGGAGCTATGTGGCCACGCATTCATACATGAACAGGGAGTACAGGAGGTGACTGAGTACGCTGCCCTGCAGGGCTCCGGTGCTCAGGGTTAGGGCAGAGGAGGTGTGGTTGCCCATTCTCACCACCTGTGGTCTGCCCGTAAGGAAGTCCAGGATTCAATTGCAAAGGGGGGTGTTAAGTCCCAGGGGTCCTGAGCTTAGGAACAAGCTTAGCGAACACAATGGTGCTGAATGCGGAGCTGTTGTCCACGAACAGCATCCTCATGTATGTGTTGCCTTTTTCCAGGAGGGAGAGGGCAGTGTGTCGTCGTCAGAACGATGGCATCGTCTGTAGATCAATTGGGGCGGAATGCAAATTGAAAGGGGTCCAGGGTGTCAGGAAGGGTGGAGCAGATGTGAGTTCTGACCAGCCGCTCGAAGCATGACACGACTTTTAGATAAGTCGTGTCGTGTGACTCAGCTCGCCTGAAATAGCTGGCTCATGGCAGAGCATGATGATTGTATGCTTAAATGCTTGTATCATCCAGTCCACCTGTATGGAAGCATCTGAATTTGTTCTGTTCCTCCACTCATTTATTCAGGTTTTTCTTTTAATTTAATCTGTCTGTATAAAACCAAATAGTGGTGAGCCCATGTTTTATGAAACAGTGTTAACAAAGTATTAATCATCTGATCCAAGTCACCTACCATGTCCTGGTGCCCAGGCATGTTGCAGTGGAGCACCCCGGCAGGGGGATAGACTCCGAGCCAGGCCCCAGAGAGGCTGCAGGGGCAGGGGCCGTAAACCAGCTGGGCTCCCTTTGGAGGAGGCCCGTAGACAACCGTCCCGGGACTGACCTCTAGGCCGGCGGCAGTAGGGACATAGATCACAGAGCCCGGGGGAAGCGGCGAGCCGTCAGGCAGCGTAGTGTAGATGACAGAGCCGGGGGGAGGGCTGAAGTGATCTCCAGTGCCGGAGGAGCTGCAGTCGGCCACATCACTCTCTTCACCGCTGTCCCTTCCCTCGCCTGGGGTGTCGAACACACGCACGCACGCACGCACGCACGCACACACGCACACACGCACACACGCACACACGCACACACACACACACACACACACAGTTTTGCTGTGTTGAGGGTCAACTACAGAGGTTTCACAGGAAAAATCTAATGGGGCCATACCTCTTCCAGTATGCGAGTTTGTGTGGAACAGAGGGGGGTAAATCCAGTATCCTCCTCCAAGTGGGTGGGTTCTGCCTCTGTGGACCCTGTGCCTGATGCTGTTGCGGCGCCCTCTATCCGGCGATAAAGGATACTGCAACCCTAGGCCTGAATCCTGTGTGCCCTGGGAACCAAAATTAGGAGCCTAAAAAAGTAAGGAGAAACAAACGTTATAGCTAACCAATAACCAAACGTTAGCCTAATGTTGCGCAAAAAATGTTCCTACAATATAAATATCCAATAACACTTGTGGGCGAAGTCATGACCAAGGTAACTAGCACAGCTCTTGCGCCGAAATATGCAACCGTGCAGGCAAATCTAAAGATGTTTTTTGAAAGGACCTGGCAGTTAGTCACTTTAGCATGGTTGTTGTAATGACAGTTTGAATCTCAGTTTTGCATTTAGACTGAGAACTAAAAACTACAGGTGCATTTTTTACTTCTCATATTGATTTGTCAAATCCAAATCTGATGTGTCGAGTCTAAGGGTTTAAGGGTATAGGCTTTATACATACTATACAAACATTATTAAAATATTTAAATCATACATTACATTGGCTTCACTGACTGAATCTTCTGAATCTCCAAAAGAAAATTGAATTAGGTAGCTTTTGGCTCTGTTTTATTCTATGTTAATTTTAGTAATTCTGTAATAATCATGAATACATCCAAAAACAATTCCTTCTAACACAACTATCTAGTGGCAAAACAGTCACTTGTAGGTAGGGAAGATAGGTGGTGGTGGTTTCTTACCTTTGTGGCAGCTGGGACGTAGCACCAGTGAGCCCTGGTCTGGTGAGGGTCTCGGAGGCTGAATAAGACCTGGTTTTGCTGGACCAGATTTTCCCTGAGAGCCCCCACTTCCCTCATAAGCTCCTCCAGGTTCCCGCTGTTCTCTGTAAAGGTAAAGTGACACACTGGTATCATAATAAACCAAAACAACCTAAAGTGAATTCTACAAAAATAAAATAATATAGGCAATGGGGTTTTAGAAATGCTTTTGAAAATCAGTAGTTCAATGTAAACAGCCCCACTCAGCTGACTAACCCTTTCTGGCCAGGGACAGCTGTTCCCGCAGTCCTTTAGTCTGGGCCTCTTGTCTGGTCAAGGACTGTTTCAGATGATCCAGCTCTTGCCTTTGGATGCTGTTGTCTGAAACCAGGCCATTACAGTCTATCAAATCCATCTGCAACAAAAATAACAATCTTACTGAACACAAATGTTGTCAAATAGAAGCACAACCCTTTTGCATTGTCCCTACTAATGTACAACATGTTGTTGTTCATTCGCTTTAGTTTTACAACCAGTAATGGCTCCATCCCAAATAGGGGTGCACCAATAGATATTGTTAGTACTAATCGTGATGGAAAATACTCAGGATTATGAAATCGCGGAGGAATTCCATAATCGGGATAATCCTCACATGAGTGACTTGAAAAAGCTCCCTAGTCGCTGAAGTTTCCCTGACTGCTTGTTTTATTTTAAAAGTGAAGCGCACATCTCACGGCCACTAAACATCCTCTGCAATGTATAGTCAATGAAGCTGAATGGCTTTGCTAGCGTTCATAGAAGAATATTACAATAAAAATGTAATTAAATTCTTAAATTTCGTCATAAGTTGGGTTTGTATTGTATAGATATTACTAAAAAACTTTCTCCAAACTCTCCACTGCAAGAATGCAATCTTAAATTACGAAAAGACATTAGCCTATTCTCGGTCGCTTCCCGAAGGAAGCGCAAGAATAAACGTCTTCGAACCACTTGAATGTGCTTCACTGTCCACCAAGAAAGTGTCCTAAGGTCGAGGTCTTCGTGGGATCACGAAATGTATATCCCAGCCAAACTGTATCCGTGTATCCATTTTTATCCGACACCCAAAATATACGATTTGTAGTAAAATCAATACCGAATCCAACAGGTATATAAAGTCGGCCATATCCGATCCGAAATATGCCAGGGATGAGGGATAATCACATCTTAATTTTGTCGGATAATTAGGATATCAGATAGAAATGTGTCCAAAAGACTAAAAGGCTGCATTAAATTGTTTTAACCTGTCTGGCAGTGGCCATTGATGTTGCACATGCACTTTATATTATAGCTTGGCCAGTCTCAGATTTCTCACCATCTACAATTTAGTATTTTCATAAAGACATCCCAATTTTAAAATGTGGAGCCAAGAAGAGAGTGTTTATTATAAATGCATCTTGCTCAGGTTATTGCTTGGGCACGAATTAGGCCTACCTGGCCTGTGTACATGGGTAGGGCTATAAAGGGGTGTGGGGGGTGTCTGATAGTAGGCTAGTAATTAAAATCAAAAGAGCTATGGTGCTTCTATTTTATAATCACCTCACACACATAAAGAACAGTGTCTTAGACTATTCATTGCGATGGAGAAAGATATAATGAATAAACTAGTTTTCCAATTGCTTTACAACAGTACTAGTCTAACCACTACACTTAGTAGCCTACAAAAAAACCTTCTGATCACATCGCCACTTCCCGTTGTATGCAAATACCTGTCCATTCCATTACCGTGGAAAAAAGCAGTTGAAACTATGTTGAGCTCAAACAAACCTATGATATTTATCCTAGAAGACATTCAGTTACGAGAGATGCATGCAGAAAAAAACTGTAAAACTGCAAATTGTAGAAAATATGAATAGGATATAAATTATTATACATACATCTCTTTAAACTTTCTAATTATAATTTTGTTTATATTGTAGGCTAATTGTTAACGCTTTCCTACTGAACGTGACAAGAGAAGACAAATAGAATAGCATTTGTGTGGGCCAAAATAACATTGTCTATCTGCATGATCTGCACAATACGATGCACACAACATAACGAGAGCTGTTATAATGAATTATAAAGTTATTATGAAGAATCAACACATCAAATAGGCCTATCATTAGCTAATAAGGCACACAAAATGCACATGGATTTGCAGGCACCCTCAGGTCAATACTGGTAAGAAATTAAATCTATTTTCACCCGTGATCCTCAGACGAGTGAAAAACCTCATTCCAGTCACCGAAGTGTTCCTGACTACTTGTTCTATTTAACTGGTGGAGCGCATATCTTAATAAATGACACTAAACATCCTCTGCAATGTATTGTCATAGAAGCTGGCAACCATATACATTTA
This sequence comes from Esox masquinongy, assembly GCA_016801175.1. Lineage (NCBI taxonomy): Eukaryota > Metazoa > Chordata > Actinopteri > Esociformes > Esocidae > Esox > Esox masquinongy. Next base: position 12,312 of record JACXGI010006314.1, on the reverse strand, counting down.
GAGATTTACATGTTATTGTATTAATTATTAAAAACCTGATAACATTTTATTGTAATGGCTTTTTAAATGCACAAGAACAATATTTATGTACTGGAAGAATATCCGATCAGCCGTTTTGACCTAGAAACCAGAACTGTTATTGGGATTGTTATTAATCGGGATAAAATCGTAAATCGGGATAATTTTGGCCAGGATAATGGTGGCATGAAATTCTCATATCATCCCAACCCTACTCCCAATAGACCCCCAATTCCCTATAAAGTGAACTACTTTTGAGAAGAGTGCCTTGGCCAAGAAAAGTACACTTTACTAGGAAATAAGGTGTGCAGACATTCCTGTAGGAGTTTTATTTAGTACCTGGTCTTTAAGTAGCCTTTGAAGCAGATGGATCTCGGCTTCAGCTTTGGTCAGGTTCTGAGTGATCTGATCCATTAGGACCCTGGACCTCTCCAGTTCGTCCGCATCCTGCAACAACAGACAGTGACAAACAGGCTTTATTGCATAGGGGAACAACATTCATATAATCATCCTTCGGTCCCACTGTTTAAACAAATCACTAATTTACAAGAAAATAAAAGTGACAAGCATTTCGAGACAGGAATTGTGATTGGTGGTGGTATGCTTTAGACTAGGTGGGGCCACTTTTGGAGAGTTATTGTGTTTTGGAGGGGATTGGCTATTTTTAAGGGGGTGATCATGTAACTATTACTCACATTCAATTTGTCCTTCCTAAATCACTCTCATCCTAGCTCCATATCGGAGGAGGTCTATGAGAAGAGTAGCTATTCTCTTTATCTAACACTCTCTTTACACTCTTTATCAACAAAAGACAAACATAGCTCTAAAGATTCGTAATGGTCCTGCAGATCCCTAAACCGTTATACAGCCGAATCAATGAGAGCATCTTGACAGGCTAGCTGCATCACCACTTGCTATGGAAAATGGAAGGGTTGGTGCAGACCACTCAGTACATCACTAGGACCAAAATCTTCGCCATCCAAGACCTCTATCACAAGAAGATTAAAGACTCCAGCCCCCAAAGGCCCAGATCGTTTTCTCTAGAGAGCTACTGCACTAAGCATTTCTAAAAGCAAATTTTTTTAAAGAAAGGGTCCGACTCAATTTTTTCCCATACTTATATTATTGTAGGAAACAGTGCTGGAAAGATATGGAATATAGAGTGATAGGGAGTCAAAGGGCAGTTAGCCTGATTTGAGCCCATGCTGAGTTGAACATGTGCTCCGGATCTGCAGCTTAAATCATTAAACCATACCAGGCTACGCAAGCATTTCACGCCAAGTCTCAAAACAATGATGAATCCGACATTTACATAGGAACCCTGTTATTATACTTATACTGTGAAGCAGGGGTTGTCAAACCTATCCTAAGGGGCACCCAGCTGTTCCATGTATTTGACATATTCCAGGGCTAACCTGTTGACTAATCATCAAGCCTTTGAATATGGTGAACCAGTTTGTAGCAATAATAAAATTGTAAAACTGAATTTGTCTGTGGATCCTGAGGTGAAGTTTGAGAACCACTGTTGTACAACAGGTTGCCATTTGGGATGTGCATGCTAAATTGGTGTTATTGGTGGCAATATGGCTCTGAACGAAAGCAGTACCATATCTAGGGAATAGGAAGACATTTTGAACTCAGCCTATCAGCATTTACGAAGAGACACCCACCTCTGCCCTCTCCTGGCTGATTTGCTCCACAGTGGTGTATAAGGACTGAAGCTGCTCTTTGGCGGCGAGCAACTGTTTAGCAGCCATCTTGTCCTCTGTGGTGAAGGAGCTCTTCAGTTCCCGCAATTCCATGTCTAGTGACCGCAACTGCTGCAGGGAGTGACTCTTGTCCAGTTCCATCTGGGTTAGACAAGAACATCCAATTAGTGAGAGAGTAAGCGAGTGAATCAGTCAGTCGGCCTATCTGTCTATCCGACCATATATCAGAATCATTCATTTATTGTTATGCAATACAATCTTGCAATAGCTACTGTTTTTCTTCAACCTTGTTAAAAGTCTACACTTGTTGGCTGCAGCTTCATAGGTGGAAAAAGAGATAAAATCAATGTCACCTCTTTGGTTATTTAACATTTCAGTTTTAAAAAGGCCCTTTTAATGCCCTTTTAACCTGTTTGTCTTGTTCCTCCAGCTCGGTGAGCAGCCATTCGCGCTCCTCATCGGCATCCTGGAGCCGCTTGCTTGTCTGTTTGTGGAGCTTGTGTGTCTCCTGCAGTTCCTTCCGGAGCCTCTGAATCGCCTCCTCAGCCAGTCTCTCTGTTTCCTGCTCATGGGTACCAAACAACAGCATTTGCAAAAAGAGATTTGATGAAGGAGCAAGTCACTCTTCACCTCTTTTTTTAACCACACAAGAAAAGGTCCATTGTCCTTCATCTTGAATCAACTTCTCCAATGAGTTTTGAGAAGGAAGCAAAGAGGATGCAAGAAAATGAGACAAGACAAATCGACAAATGGCCAGAGAGGTGTTGCCCTCCTTCACTCAAGTCAGATTTAACAGAGCAGAGACTCACCTTGCCTTTTGCTGCAGTTTGGCAGGCTGCTGTGTGTTGCTCTCGGAGCGAGGCCAGCTCCTGACCAAGTCGAGCCTGTCTCAGCTGGGCTTGGTCTCGGTCTGTCTGGGCAGCAGACACCAATCCCAGCACCTCTTGATGCAGCCGCTCCAAGCAGCGGCCCACCATGTCCCTCTCATCGTGTGCCCTGCCAACATGAAGGAGAGTAGTACTGCAGTTACTGCCACTAACTCCAAACCAAGCGTTTGTCCTGAACATAGAGTTGAATACAGGTCCCACACAATACCTTTGCCATTATCTCATTTATAAAAGCATTGGGCAGCTCTGTTACATTGACTTCGTGGCTATCCCCTCACTGTCCAACTCTATGGTTGAACTCACAATTAGGGTGAATGGCGGAAGACTCCCTCACCTGATAGGGCCGGGCTTCCCTGAAGCGACGGTCCTGGTCATCTCCTCGAGGCGTCTCTGCACCTCAAGTGGGCACAGCAGTGTGCCTCGGACCTCCTCAAGGGAGCTCTGCAGAGCACCCACGCGCTCCTCTAGACTTTCCTTGACATCCTGCAGGGTGCTGAGCTTTTCCTGGAGGCCTTGCTTCTCCTGCTCTCTCTCTGCGGTCAGCTGAGCCTGGGCGTTGTCCTTGGCCTGCCTCTCCTTTTCCAGCTCGGTTTGCAGGACGGCGTGCTCCAGCTGGCTGAGCAGGCGTAGTTGTCCCAGCTCCTCCTTCAGCCGGCCTGCCTCGGTTGTACGCTCCTTGAGCTGGCTCTCCAGCTCCGCCTCATAGACGCTGATCTGACCGTGCGTGCTCTGCAGCTCCGCATTCTCCCGCCTTAGCTGTTCCAGCTGCTGCTGCTGCCCCTTCAGCTCCGTTCTGACCTCCCCATGCGCCGCCTCGGCGGTGGAGGCGATCTTCTCCAGCAGGCGATGACGTTCCTGGCTCTCCTCCAGACGGCGCTGCAGAGCCTCCTTCTCCCTCTGCAGGTGGTGGCAGTCAGCCTGGGAGTGCCGGGCCTGCTCCTTCACCCTGCTCAGGTAGTCCTGCAGGCCAAAGATGATGCCCTCCAGGTCCCTCTTCAGGGCTTCGTTGGCTGTGATCTGACCTGTGGGGGAGCAGCGGCCATTGTCTGGTTAATTGTCATGGTTAAGTTGAGAGCCATGTCAGTAATTCTAAATAGAAGTTAAGGCATTTAGAAGATACGGGAAACAGCAATAACTGGCCACTTGATAAGTTCTAATGACAGCTCTAATTAGTAATGGGCGATTTGGGTTTTGAAACAAGGAAGCTATTGTGTCCTCAACTCAATCGTCAGAGTTTAGCAGAGCTGTCTGGGATATAATTTATGCGAACAGGTTAAGGTTGTGGCTAAAGCTTTGCACCATGTCAAACTGACCCAATAAAATAAATTTAACAGGGTAAATGGTTGTACAAATGGAGTCTATTATATGCCTGTTGTTATGCAATGAATATGCCTTTGGACCAACTTTAAGTCAAACCAGAAGTAGATCTCTGACAGTCATATCGTACAGAGATGATTCTTGTTCATTACTGGCACATCACATAGAAACGTTTCGCAACAAAAAAAAAGGAATGTTTCTTACTGGACACAATGTTTCTCTAGTAGATGCTGCCAATTTCTGTAAATGTTCTTCTGTTGTGGTGCCTACTGTAGTAAACGGGACACATTGTCTAGTCACTCTCACCGTCGGTCAGCTGCTGCTCAAGGTCCTTGATGTCTGCTGTCTCCTTGGCGATGCGGAAGAGCAGGTCGTCCAGTCGGACCTCCAGCTCCCGGTGCTTCCTGCTCATCGTGTCAAGCAGCTGACTCTTACTGGAAACCTGTCCTTTCACATGAGTCTGGAGGGGAGAGGTCAGACAGCGACCAGATACACAAGGTCATTTTACATGGAACAAAAATATAAATGCATAAATATGTATAAAAAATTGCTGGTCCCATGTTTCTTGAGATAAAAGATCCCAGAAAGGTTTACACACACACACACACA
>JACXGI010006313.1:5951-42629 GCA_016801175.1 Esox masquinongy | reverse complement strand
CAACCCTACCATACAGGTGTACTGAATGATACAACCCCACCATACAGGTGTACTGAATGATACAACCCTCCCATTAAGGTGTACTGAATGACACAACCCTACCATACGGGTGTACTGAATGATACAACCCCACCATAAGGGTGTACTGAATGATACAACCCTACCATACAGGTGTACTGAATGATACAACCCTACCATACGGGTGTACTGAATGATACAACCCCACCATACGGGTGTACTGAATGATACAACCCCACCATACGGGTGTACTGAATTATACAACCCTATCATACAGGTGTACTGAATTATACAACCCAACCATACAGGTGTACTGAATTATACAACCCCACCATACAGGTGTACTGAATGATACAACCCCACCATACAGGTGTACTGAATGATACAACCCTACCATACAGGTGTACTGAATGATACAATTAAGCAATTAATTGTATCATTAAGTTCCTATCATGCTCTGTAGCATATTGTGGAAGATGGAAAATGTTCGCAATTTATTAAAATAAAAACTTCTCAGAGTCTGGTATAACAGTTGATTATTTCAAGTTTAATTACGTGGTGCCACGGGAACAACCGTCACAACATTGACAAGAGAATGAGTACAGAGACTAGCAGAGTAACGTCATGACAGATTGTTCTGATTATGCATTTCAAGTTTCAAGCTTATATTCTCTTCCAACAGTACAGATGACGGAATTAGCATTTGCAGAATGTACATACAAGGAATAGTAGCCACTATGAGGTAGCCTAAAATGCAAGGTTGCACTCAGATAGCTCCAGGAGACACAGAATATCATAGAATGTCGGTTGCCCAGACAACCCGGTCAAAGACTGAGATATATCAATCGGGACATTTACTATATGGGGACTTAAGTTAACTATGCTCTTCCCAATACGGAATAGAGCTCTGTTCACCTGTAGCATGTAAGTAATAATAACCCCCTGCTGTTCAAGAGCTTCCTCCTAGAGAACAGTTTCTTATGGCGGTTTTATGGCACAGGCAGAGGCCTGTTTCTCTTACTGCTAAAAGGAGCCAAGGCCCTGCTCAGCCGACATTCCATTCATTACTGCCCCTGAACACAAAACACTGGCCTTATAAGTTGGAGACAGAGACACAAGTCTTTCAGTATATGTGTAATTGATCAAGCATACAGAATACAAAACCCTTCTAATAAGATAGTGAATAAATAAGGATGATAAGTTAATTTTCTACAATATCTTTTGAATGAATGGTGTTCCATCCATCCAGTAGAGTTCCAGAGACTTGCAGAATCTATGCCAAGGTGCATTGAAGCCGTTCTGGTGTCTTGTGGGGTGGCCCAACACCTTAATGAAATACATTTTGTTTTTGTTTTAGATGGATGACAAATTACAGGAAAAACCTCTGTAATGAGGAATTTATGCACTGCAACCCTACTATAATATACTTCTCTGTGTTGTTCTCAACAGGCTCTTCTTCCTGAAAGTCTGATCATGTCCTGCATTGACATTCTCAGTAAAATGGGAAAGATTTACTATTGTTTTTCCTTGCATATCACAACAATGCATGAGCATCACAGTCATTCAATGTGTGCTTTCGACATACATTTCCAACCCTATTTAGTGATGTTTGTCCCATGGATCTAAATGTAGATCTAACTTCTGTCACTGTTCCTATTGAAACATTAACCAGTTGAGCAGTCTTTGTGACTGAAGCCCCTGCTATCCGTGCCATCCAATTAATGAACCCTCCTTCAAAGTGACTTAGATCTTTTTCACTTGCCAATTTGATCCAAAGTCGAGGTTAACTGGGCCTGCACAGCATTTTTATACATGCCTCGAGGCTTGGTAGATAGTTAATTGTATCAGTACACCTGTATGGAAGCATCTGCATTCATTATGTTCCTCCACTCATTTATTCAGGTTTTGCTTTTAATTTGTCACCCGTCTGTATGTTCACTTATTTATGAAACAAAATGTAATACATTTATTCTTTACATAAGTACAACATCCATAAAATATTTTAAAACAAGCTTTGTGTATGACAAGTCTCTCAGACCAGGTTCCCTAAAGAAAAGGAAGGGTTGAATAGTTGAACTTTTCTATTTGTAGTCAAATAAGACCCTTGCTCAAACTCTTCACAGGGATATCAGAAACTATGCACATTAAACAAGGATTCACTAGCAAACATCTAATCTACATCCAAAGAAATACAAATGCAAAATGTCAAGAGTCGGTAACATTTATAACTTGAAATCAGAGTCCAGAAATGTCCTATACAGACAAAGCGCATCTGCATAAAATTGTTTTCACAAATTTGTTTACATCCCTGTAATTGAGCATGTATTGTGTGTTGCAAAACTTTTTTCAAACACAAAATAAATGTTTGTTCATTCATATTCCCTTTATTAAAAGAAAAGTTGTTGAAGACATGAAAATATTAATTGACAAAAACATGGATAAAGTCTAGAAAAAATATTTCACAGCATTGTACCTATATAATCCTAGTATGTAACATGACAGAACCATTGTTGTGGGTGTGTAGACTATGGTCGCTTCATGAGTTTTAACTGATGTTGTACATGATTTTGATTGAGGTATGATAAGCATTGGGACTAAGACATAAAATAATCACAAATGTGATTATAATCACAAATGTCCCATCTCTAGTCTTTAATAATGGATTGAGGGCTGAATAATTATGAATTACCAGTCAGTCACCAGTTTCTTACACTTTTACTTGAAAATAATCAATTACTGTTAGTTTCAGCAGTATTGCATGGGCATGTGAAACCTGGGGAATTGTTGATATGGAAATCATGGAGTGAATTTACACTGTTGGTTTGATACAATGGTTGACTTCGTCCTCTAAACAAGCATAAATAATTAAGCCAGCAGTGAGCCTGTCAATGCCTTGGGACTCCACTTGTACTTCTCAGGGGATTACCTGCATATGAGTGGGGTAAAATATAACTGTTACCCATTACAGAAATATGCTGGCTGAATAACCTAACTAGTCAAATTAACTGGTAATTAGATAACCAGTACATCTACATGTTGAGCTAATGTATATTATCTATACAAACTCTAAATCCAATCCTAATCAGTGATCACTTCACTAAAAGGAAAATGGATTGGATACATGTTTAAGATTATATTGTCACAACCCGGATCTCAGATGGTGACAAGCAAGGGAGTCCCCACATTGGCATTAAAGGAGTAACGAATGTTTATTAAAAAACTAACAAAGTACAAAACTACAAAGGAAAACTGACCTGTGAAGTTCAAAAGTAGACATACAAGTGGAGAAGCCTGGATGAGTGTAAAATGTCTAAGTGTGGAGGGGGGCACCTAATCAAAACACAATCAACCAAATCACAAAGCAACATGGTCCTTGTGGGGGGAGAGAGTGCCAGGACTGGGCACCAGGAACTTTTATCTTCTATTTGGACTGGTTTTCATAAACCCAGGTGCAACCTGTCACCTTAACGACCCAATCAGCTCCACCTGTCCCCAATATGCAACTAAAAGCACAAACACAGGAGGCAGACAGAGTGAGTGGGTGTAACAATATGACTGAGCCTGAGTTTTGACTACTGATCTGGTTCATTTGTGGGGAGCGGCATGGCCCAGGTGTGGCACTCCCACAGTGTAACGTGGGTCATCTGGAGCTAGGAAAGGAAGGTAGACTGAAATAAATTAAAGGGGTTGTTGAAGGTGTTGTATAGATGTCAGTATATTGCCAGACATCGTAGTGGTTAGCATGTTGGGCCAGTAACCATGATAAGATTGTATGTTAAATTACTAAAATGTAATGTGTGTGTATATATAGTGCATATTTATATGCATGACTGACATACTGGCTTTACACATTTCTCAAATCACCTTGTCTGCCATTCATAGGGTGATCTCCAGCACTGAGTGTGTTTGAGGCCCTCTCCCATGTTTCCAGGGTTCTATTCTGCTAGCTTGTATAGACCTGCAGCTCTCCTCTGCCAGCCTGTCATTGAACACACACACACGCCTTCACATAAGCAGAGTTCAGATATGTTTGGTAATGTGTTTTAAAGTGACAGCAGATTGAAATAGGCCTCTGCTGTCACTTTCAAATAAGTTACCAAACATATCTAAACTCTGCTTATGTGAAACTTCTGTGTATTCTCGACATCCAAACCAATGATCAGGTTTGAATGTGTATTCTCGACATGCAAACCAAAGTAACAGGAGGCCTGTTTAAACTACCACTGATCACTTCAGTAACCAGAAGTGGGATGCATGCTTAAAGTATTGTGATGGAGCCTGTATTCTGACCAATGACCTGGTTCTGTCAGGTCCTGATTATGAAGACGGGGATGTGTTCATGGTGGGTCCTGGCAGTGCAGATGGGGGGTGTGGGTTAGGGACACAGGCCCAGGGGAGAAGAATACCAGTCTCCTTAACTCCAGTGCATTGTGCAAATCATCTGTAACTGGGAGGTAGACAAGATTCTTTAGAGGTTGTATACTTTTTGTATGGTGAATGTACAGCCAAAATACAAGTGTTTACTTTGTCTCAATAAGTATGGAGGGAACTGCATTTCCTAGCTACAACACTGGTATTAGTTTTATTGCTACAGGCACTCGTATTGCTACTGGTGTTATAGCAGCTCACACGAAAGCTATCCAGCTTGCTTCTCTATGCCACTGACTATCTGGCTGTAGCAGCTATTTAGCTAAACATTTATGAAAATGTTTCTATTTTTCTGTCATTTATTTAGCCAGTTAGAACATATGTTTTAATACCAAAAAATAGCATGTTAGTTTCAAACAGAACACATTTAGGTCAATTTGGTTTTCCAACATTCTGAAGCTTACTTTGCCCTTCATGCTGGTTGCTAAGGTACACAAACCTGTCTTACTGTACACCAGCGCTGCCCAACCCTGTTCCTGGAGATCCACTGTTCTGTAGGTTCTCTTCAACCCCATTTGTGACTAACCTGATTAAGCTTTTCATCCAACTAGTTACTAGAATCAGGTGTGCTAAATTAGAGTTGGAGAAAACCTACAGGACAGTAGCTCTCCAGGAACAGGGCTGGGCAGCCCTGCTGAACAGTACACACTAATGCAACTTTGCGCACTAGTGCAAACGCACACAATCAAAATGAATATCAAGAACAAATCATTGCATATAAACATGTAGGCCTATATTACAAAGAAACTATAATGAAACACAAAAAAGCGTACATTGACGTTGGCTACATTACAATTACTATCCATTCAGTAACGTTATAAGACCGAGGTAAAGTTGGTTTTATTTTCAGAGATTCAACAGACATTTGAAGCAAACATTTAAACATTAAAAACTAATTGCATTCTTCACTGATAACCATGACTGACGTATCAAAATATTCTATATTAGGTTGGATAACTTTCTCAAGCCTTTATTTAATCAAACAATCAAAAATAGATTTTATGCACATTCTCTAACATGGAAAAACGCTATTATATCGCAATAACTTTTTGAAAAAGTATCACAGAAACTTCATTCCAAGTTCAAAATATTCTACAGTAGGCTGGACAACTTTTACAATCTTTAAATTGATCCAAATCTTACACATAAATTTAATACGCATTTTCTCTCTTTGAAAATTACTATTATATCGCAATAACTTTTTTTCAAAAAGTATCATAGAAACTTAATTCCAAGTTATAAATATTCTCCAGTAGGCAGGACATCTTTTACAACCTTTAAATTGATCGAAAAAGTACACTTAGATTTTCAGACTTTGAAAATTACTGTTATATCGCAATAACCTTTTCAAAAAGTATCATAGAAACTTCATTACAAGTTCACAATATTCTACCCTAGGGTGGACATCTTTTACAACCTTTAAACTGATCAAAAAATTACACTTAGATTTTCAATACATTTTCAAACTTTGAATATAACTGTTATATCGCAATAACTTTTTCAAAAAGCATCATAGAAACTTCATTCCAAGTTCACAATATTCTACCCTAGGGTGGACAACCTTTACAACCTTTCATTTGATCCTGAAATCACAATTAGAATCTTCAATAACTTTTTCAAAAATGTTCATAGAAACTTAATTCCAAGTTCAAAATATTCTCCAGTAGGCTGGACATCTTTTACAACCTTTAAAATGAAGTTTAATTTTTGAAAAAGTTATTGCGATTAAATTCTATTTTTCAAAGTTTGAAAATGTGTTTAAAATCTAAGTGTACTTTTTTGATCAATTTAAAGGTTGTAAAAGATGTCCAGCCTACTGGAGAATATTTTGAATTTGAAATGAAGTTTCTATGAAACAATTTGAAAAAGTTTTAAGGATATAAGCGTTTTTCAATGTTAGAGAATGTGCATAAAATCTGTTCGATCAAACAAAGGCTTGTGAAAGTTATCCAACCTAATATAGAATATTTTTTATTATTCTATATTAGGTTGGATAACCTAATATCCAACCTAATATAGAATAGTTATCAGTGAGGAATGCAATTAGTTTTTAACGTTAAAGGTTTGCTTCGAATGTCTGTTGAATCTCTGTTGAATGTCTGAATATAAAACTAACTTTACCTCGGTCGTTATGAATTGGCTTGGTTCAAATGGTAATGTAATTTACATGGCTAATCAATTAGCTAATAAACGTAGTTAGGTAGCTATGCGCAACTATCAGTTAACATTAGTTGGCTACTTCAACATTATGACGTGACCTTGCTAAGCTACTTTTTTCCAGGACCAAACATTAAGTAATTATTCGACACTCACCTGACTATAGCTAGCAAGCCTGCTTAGGAATGTGTCCAGACGTTGGCTCTGCAGCTATTCGAGCCTAGGGCGAGGTAAGCCAGGTAAAGTGCTGCACTCCATGAAACATAAGTGAACGCACCCTGTTCGACCGCGCCGCGCGCCCCCCCCCCCCCCCCATTAAAGAACCGGGAACGACACATGCGGAAATCTGTCAATGTTTCCCTAACTAAAAACGCATAACGAACAGGTTAAGTCAAAAAATGATGATTCGTTTGCCTGTTTAGGGTAGAATAACGATTGGCCACTCCATACACGGACCCTCTTTGATCTCCAGGAACAGGGTTGGGCAGCGCTGGTGTACAGTAAGAAGACATGTTGGTGTACCTTAGCAACCAGCATTAAGAGTAAAGTAAGCTTCAGAATGTTGGAAAACCAATTTACTTATGTGTTTTGCTTGAAATTAACATGCTATTTTTTGGTATTAAAACATGTTCTAACTGGCTACATAATGACAGCACAATAGAAACATCTTTCACTATCATAAATATTTAGTCGGTGGCATAGAGAAGCAGGCTGAATAGCTGTCGTGTGAGCTGCTATAGCACCAGTAGCATTGCAATACGATTGCCGGTAGCAATAAAACTAGTACCTGTGTTATAGCTAGGAAATGCAGTTCCCTCCATAAGTATTGAGACAAAGTCAACACTTTTGGCTGTACATTCACCATACAAAATGTATACAACCTCTAAAGAATCTTCTCTACCTCCCCGTTACAGGTGACTTGCACAATGCGCTGGAGTTAAGGACACTTGGTGTTCTTCATCCCGGGGCCTGTGTCCCTAACCCACACCCCCCATCTGCACTGCCAGAACCCACCATGAACACATCCCTGTCTTCATATTCAGGACCTGACAGAACCAGGTCAGTGGTCAAAATACAGGCTCCATCACAATACTTTAAGCATGCATCCCTCTTCTGGTTACTGAAGTGATCAGTAGTAGTTTAAACAGGCCTCCTGTTACTTTTAGTAAAGCAATCATTGGTTTGGATGTGTTGAGAATACACAGAAGTTTCACATAAGCAGAGTTCAGATATGTTTGGAAATGTATTTTAAAGTGACAGCAGAAGCCTATTTAAATCTTTGTAAACAACAGGGTTGTATTCTACCCCACTCTGATTCCTCAGTCTGAAGGCTCTAATGTGTGTGTGTTCAATGACAGGCTGGCAGAGGAGAGCTGCAGGTCTAAACAAGCCAGCAGAATAGAACCCTGGAAACATGGGAGAGGGCCTCAAACACACTCAGTGCTGGAGATCACCCTATGGATGGCAGACAAGGTGATTTGAGAAACGTGTAAAGCCAGTATGTGTCAGTCATACATATAAATATGCACTATATGTCACATTTTAGTAATTTAGACAATCTTATCATGGTTACTTGGCCCAACATGCTAACCACTATGATATCTGGCAATATACTGACATCTATACAACACCTTCAACAACCCCTTTAATTTATTTCAGTCTACCTTTCCTAGCTCCAGATGACCCACGTTATGCTGTGGGAGTCCCATCCCATACCCTCCTTCTTCACTGCCAGAAAACACCTTCTAGGACATGCCGGTCCCAACGAATGAACCAGGTCAGTAGTCAAAACTCAAGCTCAGTCATATTGTTCCTCCTCCTCATCATCATCATCAATGTCTGATCGCATCCATTGAAGGTGCATATACCGCCACCTACCGTACCGGACTCTGTCTGTCTCCTGTGTTTGTGCTTTTATTTGCAGATTCGGGACAGGTGGAGTTGATTGGGTTGTTAAAGTGACAGGTTGCGCTTGGGTTTGGGACCAACTAGAAGATAAACGTTTCTGGTGCCCAGTCCTGGCTCTCTCCCCCCACAAGGACCATGTTGCTTTGTGATTTGGTTGATTGTGTTTTGATTAGGTGCATCCCTCAACACTAACACATTTTAGATTCATCCAGGCGTCTCCACTCATATGCCTACTTTCATACTTCACCGGTCAGTTTTCCTTTGTAGTTTTGTAGTTTTAGTTTTTTAATAAACATTTGTTACTTCTTTAATGCCAACGTGTGGACTCCCTTGCTTGTCACCTTCTAAGAGTCGGGTTGTGACAATATAACCTTCAATATGCATCCAATCCATTTTCCTTTTAGTGAAGTGATCACTGATTAGGATTGGATTTAGAGTTTGTGTAGATAATATACATTAGCTCAACGTGAAGATGTACTGGTTATCTAAGTATCAGTTCATTTGTTTAGTTAGGTTATTCAAGCAGCATATTTCTGTAATGGGTAACAGTTATATTTTACCCCACTCAGATGCAGGTAATCCTGAAGTACAAGTGGAGTCCCAAAGCATTGACAGGCTCACTGCTGGTTTAACTATTTATGCTTATTTAGAGGATGAAGTCAACCATTGAATCAAACCAACAGTGTTAAGTCACTCCATGATTACAATATCAACAAATCCTTAGGTTTCACATGCCCATGCAATACTGCTGAAAGTAATTTATTATTTTCAAGTAAGACTGACCATAATTATTCAGCCCTCGATCCTTTATTAAAGACTGGAGATAGGATGGTAAGTCTGAGCTGTTTATTAGGTGTGATTTAGAAATGTAATGACATTTGTATGTGATTATTTTATGTCTTAGTCACAGTGCTCATCATACCTCTAACAAAATCATGTACAAGATCAGTTATAACTCATGAAGTGACCATAGTCTACACACCCACAACAACAGTTCTATTGTGTTACATACTAGGATTATATAGGTACAATGCTGTGAAATATTTTTTTTCTAGACTTTATCCATGTTTTTGTCAATTAATATTTTCATGTCTTCAACTTTTCTTTTAATAAAGGGAATATGAATGAACAAACATTTTTCTGTTTGAAAAATGTTTTGCAACACAAAATACATGCTCACAAAGATGTAAACAAATTTGTGCAAACAATTTTATGGAGATTTCTGGACAATGATTTCAAGTCATAATGTTACCAACTCTTGACATTTTGCATTTGTATTTCTTTCAGTGTAGATTACTTGTTTGCTAGTGAATCCTTGTTTAGCAAGGCTCTGATATGACTACAACTAGAAAGGTTCAACTATTCAACCCTTCCTTTAGGAAACCTTGTCTGAGATATTTGTCAGCTGATTATTAAGCCCTTGATTATGGATTTGGGAGTGCCTGTTCAGGGCTACAACAATATAGTGAAGTGTCTGGGCCCTGAAAGGGTTTGATACATCTGAAAAATGTGAACATTTGAAAACAAAATTCTCTACTTGAGCAATGCTGAGGTGTTATAGAAGCCCAGGTTATTTGATAGCGGCCTTCAGCTCGTCTGTGTTGTTGGGTCTGGTGTATCTCATTTTCCTCTTGACAATACCCAATAGATTCTCTAGGGGGTTCAGGTCAGGAGAGTTGGCTGGCCAATCAAGCACAGTAATACCATGGGCAGCAAACCAGTTCCCAGTTGTTTTGGCACTGTGGGCAGGTGCCAGGTTCTGCTGGAAAAGGAAATCTGCAACTCCATAAAGCTTATCAGCAGATGGAAGCATAAAGTGCTGTAAAATCTCCTGGTAGATGGATGCATTGACTCTGGACTTGATAAAACACAGTGGACCATTAACAGCAGATGACATGGCACCCCAAATCATTACTGACTGTGGAAACTTCACACTAGACTTCAAGCAACTGGGATTCAGTGCTTCTCCACTCTTCCTTTAGACTCTGGGATCTTGATTTCCAAATGAAATGCCAAATTTACTTTAAACTGAAGAGAGGACACTGAGCAACAGTCCAGTTCTTTTTCTCCTTCGCCCAGGTAAGACGCTTCTGACGTTGTCTCTGGTTCAGGAGTGGCTAGACACTAGGAATGCGACACTTGGAATGCGACACCCATTTCCTGGACATGTCTGTGTGTAATGGTTCTTGATGCACTGACTCCAGCCTCAGTCCACTCCTTGTGAAGCTCCCACAAGTTCCTGAATCGACTGTTTCACAATCCTCTCAAGGCTGCAGTCATTCCTGTTGCTTGTGCAACTTTTCCTACCACACTTTTCATGTCATTGATGCTAAAGATGCTAAAAGGGGCAATACACAGTATTAAGAACTAAGGGTATGCAGACTTTTGAACAGGGGTCAGTTCATTTTTATCTTTGTTGCCATGTTTTGTTTTATGATTGTGCCATTCCATTATGACTTACAGTTGAATGTGAATCCCATAAGAAATAAAAGACGTGTTTTGCCCGCTCATTCATGTTTTCTTTACAAATGGTACATACAGTGGATATAAAAAGTCTACACACCCCTGTGAAAATGCCAGGTTTTTGTGATGTAGTTCAGCCGGCACGCAATAAAAAGTGATGATCGTTGATGCCCACCATGGATTCAAACCCGGGTCTCACACATATGGGACAGTGTCTTTAACCACTACACCACAGAGCTACAGTTGATATAAAAAGTCTACACACCCCTGTCAAAATGCCAGGTTTTTGTGATGTAAAAGAATGAGACAAAGATAAATCATGTCAGAACTTTTTCCACTTTTAATGTGACCGATAATGTGAACAATTCAATTGAAAAACAAACTGAAATCTTCGAGGGGGAAAAATGAAGAATAAAAACCTTACAATAACCTGGTTGCATAAGTGTGCACACCCTCTTATAACTGGGGATGTCGCTGTGTTCAGAATTAACCAATCACATTCAAACTCATGTTAAATAGAAGTCATTACACACCTGCCATCATTTAAAGTGACTGACTAATCACTAATAAAGTTCAGCTGTTCTAGTAGGATTTTCCTGACATTTTCATAGTTGCATCTCAGAGCAAAAGCCATGGTCTGCAGAGAGCTTCCAAAGCATCAGAGGGATCTCATTGTTGAAAGATATCAGTCAGGAGAAGGGTACAAAATAATTTCCAAAGCATTAGATATACCATGGAACACAGTGAAGACAGCCATCATCAAGTGGAGAAAATATGGCACAACAGAGACATTACCAAGAACTGGACATCCCTCCAAAATTGATGAAAAGACGAAAAGAAAACTGGTCAGGGAGACTTCCAAGAGGCCTACAGCAACATTAAAGGAACTGCAGGAATTTCTGGCAAGTACTGGCTGTGTGCTACATGTGACAACAATCTCCTGTATTCTTCATATGAATGGGTTATGGGGTGGGGTGGCAAGACGGAAGCCTTTTCTTACAAAGAAAAACATCCAAGCCCGGCTGAGGTTTGCAAAAACAAACATCAAGTCCCCCAAAAGCACGTGGGAAAATGTGTTATGATCTGATGAAACCAAGGTTGAACTTTTAACAAAATTACCAGGCAATTTTGGCACAAAACCTTCAGGCGTCCGTTAGAAGCTGAAGATGAAGAGAAAGTTCACCTTTCAGCACGACAACGACCCAAAGCACACATCCAAAAAGCATGGCTTCACCAGAAGAAGATTAACGTTTTGGAATAGCCCAGCCAGAGCCCAGACCTGAATCCAATTGAACATCTGTGGGATGATCTGAAGAGGGCTGTGCACAGGAGATGTCCTCGCAATCTGATAGATTTGGAGCACTTTTGCAAAGAAGAGTGGGCAAATATTGTCACGTCAAGATGTGCCATGTTAATAGACTCCTAACCAAAAAGACTGAGTGCTGTAATAAAATCAAAAGGTGCTTCAACAAAGTATTAGTTTAAGGGTGTGCACACTTATGCAACCAGGTTATTGTGAGTTTTTTAATTTTTATTTTTCCCCCTCAAAGATTTCAGTTTGTTTTTAAATTGAATTGTTCACGTTATAGGTCACATTAAAGGTGGAAAAAGTTCTGACATGATTTATCTTTGTCTCATTCTTTTACATCACAAGAACCTGGCATTTTAACAGGGGTGTGTAGACTTTTTATATCCACTGTGTATTACCAAATCTCCAAGGGTATACAAGCTTTTGAGCACAACTCTATTTATATTTATTTATCACTAAGATTACGTTTCCTTGCACTCATTCCCTAGCTGTAGTATACTGCAGTCCAACACAGCAGTAGGCCTATGTTACTCAATAATTGTTGACCAATGCTGCAGTAATGTCATTTCATATTGAAAGCAAATATATATTTTTAGTTTACTGTAACCAATCATCATATTTGTGGATCTTCTGCAGAACTGAGAGACGGCCAGGCCATGGTGGAAAACACCGGCTGTTCACACCAGAACAAGAGAGCACTATTGTGAATATGGTGGTGGCAAACAAAACTATTAGTCTACGAGAAATCCAGAACCCCATAATTGCAGTCAACACAATGTTCAATAACATTCACCTGGTGGGCTTGTCTACATTGGATCGTGTATAACAGCGCAAACAAATCCGAATGAAACAGGTCTATACGGTGCCATTTGAGCAAAACTCAGAGAAGGTTAAAGTGCTATGAATATGTGGAAGTACATACTATACTGTAGATTTACTATCATATCAGCACTGTATATACACATTACAGTACTGTAGTCCAGTGTATAGTGTCTCACCATATTGTTCTAGGTCTATAATAATAATACATACTGTTCTAGGTCTATTTCACATATTGTCTTGTCTGTTTCACAGTCTTGGAGCTGGATGCCGCTGCAATTCAGCACGTTTATATTTACATTGATGTGGCTGGCTTCAACCTAGCCAAAAGAAAGGGATGGGACGGAACATTATTGGCCACCATGCCATTGTAAACATGCCTGGACAGCATGGACCGAATATCACCATGTGAATGTGCCTGGACAATATGGAGGGAATATCACCATGTTAATGTCCCTGGACAGCGTGGAGGGAATATCACCACGTGAATGTCCCTGGACAGCGTGGAGGGAATATCACTACGTGAATGTCCCTGGACAGCGTGGAGGGAACATCACCATGTGAATGTCCCTGGACAGCATGGGGGGAATATCACCATGTGCACAGCCGTTAGCCAGCATGGTGTCCTCCATCACCATCACATTCCTGGACACACTACATGGGATCCTCATTCCAGCCAAGCGGAGGGGTGGACCAGAGCAGCCCAGGTATGTTGTCATCTGGGACAACAGGTTTCCACCGGGCTGCTCTGGTCTGCAACTGGTTCATCGACCACCTGCAATTTATTGTTCTATACATCCCACCATATACCTCATTCTTAAACCCAACTGAAGAGATTTTTCTGGCATGGCGATGGAAGGTGTGACCACCATCCCTTCGCACGCATGCCTCTTCTCCAGGCAACGGAGGATGCATGTGGTGAAGTTGATCTAGGGGTTTCGGTGGCTGGATCCGTCACTCCAGAAGATTCTTTCCCCACTGATTATCCAAGGAGAACACCGCTTGTGCTGTAGATGAGGCGCAGCCTAATTTCTATTTTCTTACATTTTGCATGTGTTTTTGTCTGTGTTTAGAGTTTTGAAAGAATGAGACACTTTCATTTTTGGACAGAAATCCCTTTATCTTACTGAATGTTTTGCCTGGTATTCTCCTGTTGGGCATGGAAAGTGCAACATACAAAACACAAGTGTTCAAAAATACTGCATTTTGGAAATAAATTAGTTTTTGTACAAATACAGTTTTTGCTTTTGTACATTACTGTAAGAATATTTTACACCCGGCTACAGTGTAACATTGACAATGCAAGAAGCATAAACCTACTGATGGGATATTCATAGTAGTGTTTTGTGTTCAGCACATCAGTGTGTTGTTGGCTGGCAGAAAGATTAATTCACATGATATGTGTGTGTCATTTTGATGCAAGAAAACATTTTGGAAAGAGATAAAACAGTTTTGAATGCAGTGATTGCTTTTGCTAGAGATTTGTAGAGTTTTACATTTTGTGTTTGTGGTTTTGTGTTTAGAGTTTTGGGGAAATGGGTCAAAGTTTTAGCCAACGTCTGTAAACAATCAAGAAAAACTGTAAGAGTAAAAAATAGGGCTGAGTATCAAACCTTGAGTTATTCCTTTATGTAACTTAAGGAACTCCGATTTGACCCTATCTACATGGGGTTTCAACTCAGCATTGTCTTATGTAATACTTTCGATTATGTAAGTATTAGCACACTACAAAACAAATAAGACACATTAATAAACCTAGGTTCAGCTAAGGAGGACTTGCATGAATAACTATGGACCAGTTCAATAATCAAATTACTCAAAAAAAACGTTTAGGCAACATTTATTTTACAAATACATCAATTAATAGAAAACAGTAGAGTAGGCCAGTCTCAATGTCAGTTTAAGTGCACCTATTGTAAATCAAGAAACCCTTTCACAAAATAAAAAGTTCAACCCAATTGATCAGTCCCTTTTTCGTTGTATTAGAGCTCTTTTCCATCCAAAGTATCAAAATAAAGATTATAAAAAACGTTAATCTACCCGTGTAGTATGTCTTATAATAGGAATGATTTTGGACACTTATCTGTTCTCCAGTTGTCACTTCCAGACCAGGATGCAGTAGGAAGACTGGCGGACAAGACGATCCGACATTCAGCTCCCGCACATTTCTTCAATGGCGGCCGTCTAGTTTCTAGAGCATGCTCTCTCGTATCTGAATCGTACATAAAAAAAACAACCTGCATTGCGCAGGATAAAATATCAGTATTTCCAAGTCACAATAATTTCCAGATCCAGTATTCTAATTCACCTAATCAAATTCTTAAAAACTAGCTTAAAGAATTAACTTACAGCACATTTTATCCCGGCAGTCTTATCTTATACACTTATACACCGGAAAACAAATTGTAGTCACAGTCAAGGGCATATGTCACTCTGTATAGCAAAATCCATCTACAGCTTATCTTCTATATCTATACTCGAAACACACAAAATACAACACTCTCTGAATATTGTTTTTTTATAACATTGTTTTGAAAAATATTACTAGGTTCATATTCCACAGAAACAAATTATAATAATTGAAATTAGTCTGGCTAGCAAGCCCACGTGTAACGCAACACGCTAATCATTACACAAAGCTAGCACACCATGGCCAATATACGATGGAACTCACCAGAGAAAAAAGTACTTCTCCCAGTGTAATAATGGTTGGGAAGATTACACTGTTAAAAAATCTGTCGATTTGACTTATTTTGAATCGTTAATCGTACACTTTTCTAGCTTTTTGCTGCTTCTGAACCTGCTCCTCAAATCACACTTCTCATAATCATCATCGGTTTATGGAAAAATTACCAGCAGTTCGATTTAACAAGAAACCAGGCAAGCCTAGTTCAGCCAACCCGCAATAGAAAATGTTACCACCGCGAGATTCGAACCAGAGTCGTCCATGTAGAAGGCTGTGTCGTTAACCACTACACGACGGAGCTGAACGTTTATGGGGTGTGAATGACATTGACATTACAGTTAAACTGACTAACGTTTCTTACTAAGTTTACCTCCACCACAAATAGCGGCTATGTATTTCGTTTGCCACTGGCCGTTTTAACATCGTATTAGCCAGTAATAAGCTTTACCGGTATCTACTAACTTACTGGAATAGTCATAGGAATTGAGCAATTGCTAGCGAGTCTGCCAAAGCTATTTCATTTCATAGCATAACAACGTACTTTTTTCTTTTATTCGTGAATTACATTGATACAATAACTATCAACAAAGGCGACGATAACTAACTTTTTCATCAAATGAAAAGACGAGAGAATCGTGGAATCTAACAGAAATAATTAAATGTCGTTACTCAATAGATTTGAATCTACGTCTTCCACATGAAAGGCACTGTCCCTAACCACTACACCACAACATTACACATTCCAACAGTCGCTAGACTCTATTGAGGATTGTGTTAAACTGACTAACGTTTCTTATTAGGTTAATCTCCACCATAGCGTCTATGAACTGCATGGCTTTTGCCACTGGCCGTTTTAACAGCTTATTAGCCAGTAATAGGCTTACTAGTATCTACTAACTTCCTAAGAATAATCATAAGAATTGAGCAATTGCTAGCGAGACTGAAGATTAACTATTCCATGCCAGAAACCGTCGCAATATAACCGTATACGGTTTCAGATTTAGCCACCGAAATTTTCGTCAATCCAGAATAATTCACACTGCGTACTTCGCTTCGCTTGCGAGGAGATACGAATTTGGGACCTATGGTGCACAGGTCCGCTTCTCGAACCACTACGCTATTTAACAAGGCGCAGTCAGTCGGTCAGTCAGTGACATTCACTCTTCTTAGCCGGCCCGGCTTACGCGGTCTGGCAAAAACGCCAATAGTGCCCCTAGCGGTGACTACAAAGCATATTAACTCTTCACTCAAGAGTGATAAAATTAAGTGTTACACTTACATATAAGGTATTTGGAAAAATAAATCAAAATTGATATCAAGGAATCATAAATTGCCAAATTCTAAAAACAAATGGTGAAATTATGTTGATTTTAGGGTAATGGTCCCTGACCTTATATGAGCTGGTTGTATTTTTAAAATGTATATTGTTGTCAGATCTGTTGACCAGGAGCAATTGTCGTTATCGGGGGTGTTTCAGAAAGCGGGTTTAGTGAAAACTTAGGGTTAGCTGCTAGTTTTTGCTTAGAAAATATCACTTACTACTTAAATATATCACATGTTGAATGCAGCCACTGAAAGCTGTTAAATTAGGTAGGGGAGGCTAAACAACATCACAATTGCTTGTACTGAAATTATACTTTTCCTGTTTGAAGTATATTTTTATTTTTTCATCTTCAGTTGCAGCCAAGTACATTTTGTGCCTGTTGGGTTGCACCTGCATAAATATTACACCCACACACATAAATGTTTAATGAGTGGAACACTCGAGATGAAACTTTTTTCAATTAATACTCATGCATTGACTGTCAGCAATATTCTGCTACGCCAGTGTTAGAAATCAGCTGTTCGTATAGTGGTGAAATAACGATCGCGTACCCGGTCGTAAAGGGAGAGAATAATTCAGTTATTTATTGCAGCATTCGATAGTCTATTGTTCATGATGTTACAGACTCGGTCTTACAAACTCGAACTTATAAATTCGATCTCACTGTAAAGATGGTTGCTAGCGGTTATATACATTGAAGGGCGTGTCTACCTAGCACAGATCACATTTCCACAAGAACGCAATGCCAAATAGTTGGCAGTGGTTGGCAGAGCATGACCTACTGAGAGAATATAAACACAGATGTTTATGCTGTTCTCAATATCTAGGCGCATTTAACTCTCATTGAAACATACCTTCATAGTACATTTAGAATGACATTTAGCTCACGTTCTTTTGCTGCTGCTAGTGTATTGCTTGTTTTCTTGAATATATATTCATATTCTGGATATGCATTCATTAATATTTTTAACTCCACTCGGGAGAGGTAAGGGCTTTCAGCCATTTTTCTCCTGTTGCCATGGTGAATCATGTTATCTGCGTTCCACTGATGAGGGCTTTTTATCTCCTCATACACGTGCTTTACTTAGGGTTAACTTAACTCGTAGTTGACTGAACTAATTGTTACCACCTGTTTTGAAACCGTCAACTCTGACTTAGGCAGCTCAGTGTCAATCAACCCAGAGTTGTGTTTTAAACCTTGTATGATAACCCTGCTTTCTGAAATACCCCAATTGTGAGTAATTTTGATGATCGGGCAGATGTCCCTGAACCTAAATTATATTGTTAAAAGTTGTATTGGGTTTGAGCTATTGAACATTTTTGGTGGAGAAATGCAATAATAACTAACACTAATTTGCCAAAGTGGACAATAGAAAAATTAAGGGATGCCTTAGACACCTCAGGGGTGTACTACAAAGCAAGGTAACTGGCTTACCGAGGTAACTTCAAGAGTAACTTAGTGATGTCGGGTGTAACTTCTCGATTAACCCATACTACGAAAGGTGAATACGTTTTACCCAAGGGTATGCTGTCAAGGCAGTTTACACTACATCTCTAAACTTCTCCGAGCAGGTTATCTTCATGGTTACCCAACATAAGCACCGTCCCTCCGCCTACACAAATGCCGTCACATTTGGAAGACCCAATCAGCATTGGCGCACGGATTGTGAGAGGTTCACACTATAGGGCGAGGGTGTTTAGACCGTGTAACTCCTCTAATTTACCCCGATGATGTTCTCTAATGAAGATATAGATACTCATCTGAAGGAATTCAGTATCCTCGCCGGCTTCTAGGGCCAGACGTCTCCAGTTCCACTCGCCGGAGTAATGCCCTCACTGTTGAACAGACAATTGCGCCTAGCTTTGCGATATTTTGCCAGCGGATTTCATATTCTGTTGGCGATGCTGAACTAGAATACTGTATGCCGTGCAGTTCGCAAGGTACGTGGTACTTTCTCTAAACTGCTTGATGCATTTGTTCTGTTCCCTGGCCTTGTAAGCATTCTAAAGATCTAATAGGCTTTTCATGCGATCACAAGTAATTCTCAAAAAATACTTGGTCTATTTTTAATATGCATAGGCTGGACCTAGCCTAAATACAGAACAAATTTTTTTCCATAGGAGTCCGGAGCGTGATTGGTGCGATTGACGTTTTTTTTTTTTGGTACTATTAGATCTTTAGAATTGTTCAGTAGAGCCTCTTGTTCAGTAGAGCCTCTGTTGGCCTCTATTTTGGTTTTTAGCATATTTTATTTTACACATTCAAGTTTTGGTTTCAGACAGAGCGCTGGGAAGGACTAATGTCACCCCTGACAGTAAACACTTGCTACCAGTAAGAGATAGGAGAGTTCTATAAACCTTTCCACTGAAGTAATTTTTTTTCTGTCTTAGTGCATTGGTGGAGGCAATGTTGCCTTAAAGATCAGATATTAGAAGCCAAATACTTGAATGTTAATTTTAATCGGCGTTAATAGCCTATTTAGCATTTTTTATAAATACAGTGCACACTCAAAAATGGAGGTACTAAACAAGAACACTTCTGTACTTATAGGTACACTTTTGAAGAATGTTCCCTCAAAGGTACAATTTTGGTCTTTATGGGAACAGAAGAGCACCTTTTGACTAACAGAAATGGTACACAGTGAATTAAAACAAAAGAAAGAACAAATTTGTACCATTTCATCCCCGAGGGTAGGGGCTGCAGCATTGAAAACATGTGTAGGTCATTTGCTGGTACAATTTAATAAGGTACAAAAATGGGCTGGCTCTAAAGAGTACACAATTGTCTCTCAAAAATGTACCCCCCCCAGCGACAAGCATTTGTACCCTTTTAAGTACTTTTATTTCTGAGTGTGTGGAACACATCTAGCATTAAATGAAAAAAGGGATGTCACAGAGTTTTGTTGTTTATTTCTAGTTGTTACAAACTGGGCCATGTTATTCTCTTTTTAAAAAAAAAGTGTGGGGGGGAGATAGACATATGCAATTAAAAAACGACAGATACAAGACTGGGGTTTAATATTGGGGTTTAATAGAGTTAGTTAAAGACACATCTCTCTAGTTAAGATTCTAACTTTGTCTTGTGCGAGATTCCAACTTTGTTTCCCACAAAGTAGGAGTCCTGAATCCTGAATCACTGATACACCTTGTCCAACGAAGGGGTACCCCGCACCTGTGGATCAGATAATTCCAAGGCCAAACCAAGCCCAGGCCTATGAGACTGACTTGGGCTCAGTAAGAGTGGCGAGCCAACCAGGACACTGACGGTTCCCGCTTCACCAAAACCAAGGGGTGAGTGACAGACTGTACAACAGAGTCCTAGGCTGGACTATAACTGGCAACCATCACAGCCAGAGGAGCTGAGCTCTATGAAGGAGAGGTAACCATCTGGACTGACTCATAGGAAGAGGGACACTTGACTTTGGGGTCATAGGGAGGTACAGTACAGACAGTAGTGGGCACACGCATTAAACGTGGGACCCCAGAATGGCTGACAACATCAAATCACAAGGCACGAAACAGCAGTATCAGTCTTTAAACCCCTGTAGTTTTTCACATGTAACAACTAGGAAGGTTGGAGGAATAGAGAGGACCACGAAACACAACCTGGCATCAACATCCATGACTACACCAGTCAGGCGCTATTCACCAGGACATGGGGAGATCAGAGAGTAGAGGGGAATTGTATTTTCATTTACTTTATTTTTTTTGTTTTATTATTTAATTCCATGTTTGGGTCTTAGCAATTTACCAAGTCCTATTATCTATTTTTGTTCATTGTTATAATACTTCCAGGACATTTTGGGGTTTTATTTCAGCTAATTTGAGATCTGTCTGTGAAATAGCGCTTTGTAAAGCACTACCCCTATAGCACCAAAAGATCGGTCTTTACTCGTCTTTCTATTTAGAACCTACTGACCAATGAACAATACACTGCGTGCCCAATTATTAGGCAAGTGGGTATTCTGATCGTATCATTATTTCTATGCACATTTTCCAACTCCAAACCATATAAACTTGAATGCTCATTAGATTGAATCATTTTCAGGTAAAATTTATTGGTGTAACAAGGGAAGGTGTGGCAGCAGTGAATAACACCTTATATCAAGGTGTGCATAATTATTAGGCAGCTTCATGAGCTCAGGTAAAATGGGCCAAAAAAGAGAGAACTGACACTGAAAAGTCAAAAATTTTAAAATGCTTTTCAGACAGGTGCAACACTCTTGAAATAGCTAAACTATTGAGGCGTGACCACCGAACAATCAAAGGTTTTGTTGCGAATAGTTAACTGGGGTGCAAAAAACGCATAGAGAAGAAAAGACACAAATTAAGTGCAAAGG
Organism: Esox masquinongy; assembly: GCA_016801175.1. Taxonomy (NCBI): domain Eukaryota; kingdom Metazoa; phylum Chordata; class Actinopteri; order Esociformes; family Esocidae; genus Esox; species Esox masquinongy. The sequence continues at coordinate 21,177 of JACXGI010006313.1, read as the reverse complement.
ACTTGAGAAGAATTAAACGTGAAGCTACCAGGAACCCATTATCCTCCAGTGCCATCATATTCCAGAACTGCAACCTACCTGGAGTGTCCAGAAGTACAAGGTGTCAAGTGCTCAGAGACATGGCCAATGTCAAGAAGGCTGAAACATGACCACCACTGAATAAGATTTGAAATGTACTGTATAGATTGAGCAAAGAAATACCTGAAGACAGATTTTTGAAAGTTGTTATGGACAGATGAAATGAGTGTAACTCTTGATGGACCAGATGAATGGGCCTGTGGCTGGATCACTAATGGACACACGGCACCACTTCAGTCAGGCGCCAGCCAGGGGGAGGAGGGGTACTGGTAGGGGCTACTATCATTAAGGATGAGGTAGTTGGACCTTTTCGGGTTGAAGATGGACTGAAACTCAACTCCCAAACCTACTGCCAGTTTCTGGAAGATACTTTCTTCAAACAGTGGTACAGGAAAAGGTCCTCAGCATTCAAGAAGGCCATGATCTTTATGTAGGACAATGCTCCATCACATGCATCCAAATACTCCACTGCTTGGGTAGCCAGCAAGGGCCACAAAGATGCCCGAATAATGACCTGGCCCCCTTCCTCTCCTGACTTAAATCCTATTGAGAATTTGTGGGCCCTTCTCAAACATGAGATTTACAGTCAGGGAAGACAATACACTTCTTTGAACAGCATTTGGGAGGCTGTGGTTGCTGCTTCAGCGAAAGTTGAACGTGAACACATCACGAAACTGACAGACTTCATGGATATGGAAGGCTCATGGCAGTTATTGAAAAGAAGGGTGGTTATATTGGTCACTGAATATTTTTGAAAGGACAAAAATTTTAATTAATTGTCATTTTGTGTTACTTATTTGTTACACTTGCTTTAAAAATTGTGAATAAACAAGAGTTGGAAGAAATATTTTTTTTAATTAGTTGCCTAATAATTCTGCACACCAATTGTTGCCTAATAATTCTGCACTCTTATGTATTCCCTGAGAAAGATCAAAACTCACTTTTCCTTTGTTAAACATTCGGGTTTGAGGTTCAATTATATTTTGGACTGACTGAGAGCATTGTGTTTGTTCAACAATAAAATAAATCTTGAGGAATACGATTTGCCTAATAATTGTGCACGCAGTGTATCTTTAGAACAAATTTAAACAACTTAATTAGGCAAACTGCCAAATTCACTACACTTACATTTATTTTTATTTTTTTCATATTATTTCAAATCTTAATTCATAGTAATTTTTAGTATTGTTGTAGCCTGGGCTACAGCCCAGGGCAATAATTAAACTGATGCAGTTTTTGTCTTGTCCTTTCTCCTATAAGGACAGTGTGGCAGACCTCTAGCTCAATGCATGGAGACGAATTGGGAACAATCATGTGACGTGAAACCTCCTGCAACCTTTCCCTTTGGCACCTTTTGAGTTCCAGAAACAGATTTGTGGCATAACTGACATTTTGTTTGGGGAATGGCGGAAGGCCTGACCTCCTTGTTATGTCAGGAACACATCCCCAATCCAACGGTGAAACAGAACAAGACAACTTGAAATTGAACCTTGAGTCTCGGGCACACAACAGCATCAGATCTGAGACACAGTCGCTTACTACAGAAGAGGATGAGACTGTGTGTGTGTACAGCATCAAGATTGAGGCAAAGAGGCCTTTTGGGTCAATATCAATGGACGAGGACAACAACAGGACAATGTGCCAGGTAAAGGGAGAGGACTGGGGATTAACTTCACAATTCAATTTAGACTTTGACATGTATTGGCATAGAGATTGCGCTATATCAGGTCAAAATGGAGCGGGAAGTCAAAACTTGTAACTAGAATGTACTAGCTAAATTAAAATCCAAGGGGTGTAAAGTTAAAATTGGGATGGGTAAAGATACATTGAATGGCTGAAACAAAAATTCTACCAGAAAAAAATGGAAGGACAACTGATTGAAAATCGGCCTCAGCAGTTGGCGCCAATGAACAACACGACAGCTCAACATCTTAGGAAAGAACACATGGATCCAGGCTAACCACTGCTGGCCAGACCACAACCCTCCAGCACAGGAGGACATACATCAGGAGTCCAGCCTGGACTCAAAGGACAAAACTGGCAAACAAACACGAGAGCAAGAAAATCAGGTGACCTCCTCCTCTGCTGCCTCGGTATGATAGCTGTGTTCCTGGTCAGTCTACTGGTGATTTCTGTGGAGTCTAGAATCCACAGGGACTGCCAAGTGTGGGCCTGGAAAATTGACTCTGACAGACAAACCGAACAATCAAACAAACTAGATGTCACCTCACGTAAGCACACTTACACTGCACATTTACTGCACCTCAACACTTCCAACACTCACTCACACACTCCAACAATACATTTTGGGAAAAGCAAAGTCCAAAGCGGGAAGAATAGACCTAGCAGAGACCTTAGTGGGAGCCCACATAGACAATGTATAGCAGGGGGACTGAATTTAGCTACTAACAAAGAATGGCTCCCACAGGGGTTCTCCCATGAAACAGGTCTTTGTCAAAACACCCTACACTATATATATATATATATATATATATATATATATATATATATATTTCTCCACACCAATTATTAGGGAAAATGGAGGGTCTCTCTCCTATACATTACAATTAGATGAAAGGTTAGATTTCCCTAACAAGTTTTACACTGTATGCATGTCTTTCATCATTTCTACCTCAAAAAACGAGCGAGGTGCTCTCATTGGTCGAGGTATCCAGGTGCGATGGGTGGCCCGTAGGAGAAAAGGGAGAACCAACACTCCTCCCACTCATACCCGAATTTACAACTCAATTGAAACCAGCGGACGAGCTGCCTCTCCTCCATTAGTAAACCACACTGTTTGCAAAGGAGACAGGATAGCCCATATAGAATGTCTGTTGACACAAGGGTCCCCTAAGACAACAGTAAGTCTCCTTTCTGCCTCACCAAAATCTTGGTGGGGAAATGTTTAAAACAGCCTCATGGGACAGGAGAAGAAAGCAGCCGTACTAGTTAACAACTGCCCTGGAAAAGTTATGATAACCCATGTGCCTGTGAGATACGAAGTTAGAATTTTATTTTCTGTAATTAACCCATCCACATTAATCAATTGAACTGTGTTCTACTGTACTTTCTCTACTCCTGAAGGTGCTCCAAAACCCGAGCATCAGGTGACACCCAGGCCATCTGGTGGTAGTCTGTTCCAATCTCTAACTGTGCTTTATTGTGGCCAGTGGTACACACGTGACCTATCCTGGCTGACTCATAAGCAGACCTGGGGCACTCGAACGATGGGAATGCTACTGCCCATGTACGGTGTGATGCAGTCCTTGGATCAGGTGCGTGATTTAGCTTTGGAGGAAGAACATCTTGCTAGTGCAACTGCTTGGGCCAGTAATCTGATTTCTGAGGAGCTAGCAGCTACCCGCTTGCTTTCTCTACAGAACAGGGCAGCCTTAGACTATCTGTTGGCCTCTGAGGGAGGAACCTGTGCTTTGATAGGTCAAGAATGTTGTACATTTATACCATGCTAGAACTCTGACCTAATTAATGAAATTACACAAGTTTCCCACCAGGCCCACAGTGATGACATCAAAGGACCATTCTCTAGGATAGCTGAGTTATGGGGTCAGTATTGCTGGGTGGGCTTTGAATGGGTTGGTATAGTTATATTAATCATAGTAGTTATAGCTCCTTTAGTATTTCTCATGCGCATCAGCTGCCTGCTGGCTCTGAGTGTGTTGTTTTGCACAAAGGATCAGTTTAGCATAGAACTGAGAGACATGCATTAGTTTGAGACATCCCAATGTTTAACATGACTGATTCTCCCAGATCTGAAACCTACTGACTCATTTACTTACTGATTTACTGATGCCCATATATACTTACTACACCTCAAATCCATGCTTAGGTAAAATATTCACATAGTTAACTTGGAGTTGCCACGATGGCATACATCAAACCCACGATGGCCCAGTATGGCAAACCACAGGATGACTATGATGATGGATCCTGGATGGATGATGGACCCTTCCGTAGCAGAAGAAGAGCCAGATGTAATTTGTATAACCATAACAACTGTCTTGATTGTCAGTGTTTGATTCAGATGTAACTAATTTAAACTGTAACCTCCTGGTCCTTAAGATCCAGGGTGTTTTTAATATGTAATAAATGTATTCTTTTAATATAAATTAATTATTTCTGTGTGTTGTCCCTGATGGGACAAAATTGTAGAAAATGTATTTATTACCATATCCTTATTTATCCAATATTCTGCAAAACAAGTATAATAAATGGACTGTTTTAGACTAGGCCTGAATTTGCTTTAGACTGTTCATGGTTGCCACGGACAGAAGAAGACCTAGGTCAGCACGTCCTGTTCTTAGAAGTGATTATGGCCACAACCGAGGCACCAGGCCTCAAACCTATCTTATCTATGGCCCTGCTACAGATGGTTCCAAGGTGAAGTTGCCTGAGTCTCTTCTGTTTCTTCCCTTTTACAGGACAGAGACTAGGGGTAGCTCAGATCAGGAGGTATGTTAACTCTGACCTAGAAATATGGTTGCCATGAGAGTCTAGGGTCCTATCTTGTTTTCCCATTAGTAAGACGACTTGTTTTTGTATGTATCTTATAGCATAAGAGATAATATTTTTGGTGGCTGACAAGGAGGTGTATAAAGAGGTGAAAACAATAACGTATGAGCAGAACAATTGTTATGATACTACTCTGTGCTTGTACTCTGTCTCTGTTTTGACAATTGTTCCTGTGGATCCACGTAATTAAACTGAAATAATCAACTGTTATACAAATGACAGTTAAGTCTCTTTTCATAATAAATTGCAAACATTTTTCCTTCTTCCACATTATCTTAATTGTTTTCTCATATTTAGATAGACTATTTTACTTGTCCTTACATCTCAATCATACTGCAAATAAAAGAAGTGTAGAGAACATATGACAAGAACACTGCTTTTACAAATTGACTCCGTCTGCAATGCGCTGCCAACAAGCCTCCCTAGCTTTGTTGGCCGCCACGGTGTTAGATGTTAACCTTTCTTTAAACTCATATCCTGACATTATGAACGCGTATTCTTCCTTCTAGACGAACGCTCACAAACTCCAATTAGGTTAACACCGAGTCAACTAAGAAACATCTTAATCGTAGTACCGTTTAACACCAATTTAGGCAATTGAAGTTTGTCAAACCTCACTTTCCTTGATAACAACGAGTTAAATCTGAGTAGGTTGAACTCCCTTCGTAGTGCACCCCTCTGGTGCCGGGGCGGGTTGCGTTCCTGCACTCCATTGCTTGGTTGCCGATGTGCTTGGTTTCCTGCAGAAGTTTTGGGGCGGGGCCATTTTTTTTTCCACCATTGCTGTTGGTCTTTATTGTGGCAATGTCTGGTCATATTAGACGCTCTGTGTGCGGCCCCATTTGAGCCTTTTGTTGTCAGTTACTGGTTATTGGTAGTATATTGTGGACAGTGTTGTTTTGTGGACCTTGCTTCGGCCTAGCGCCTGTGTTTCCCATGAACTTTCGGGCTGTCCATCCTGCATTCTCTTGCGGTTGGTGACTCCGTGAGTGCTCTCTGGGTTTTTGTGCATATAGTGCCATGTTTCTATCGGGTCTGAATTTTGTCCTTCTTGCCTTCCTCCCCTCCCTTTGTGTCCGTTGACTGGCAGTGTCTGCACGATTGTGCTTCCACATTGTCTGGATTGGACTGGGCGGTTCAAGTCTCGTGGCCTTTTTGCCCTGCAGTGTGCGCTCCGGGCGATGTCTCTTCCTCTGGTTTGTGGTGGGCATGTCTATGGCAGTGGCGGGGGTCAGGTACCACCTCTCGGGGTGTGTGTGTGCACCCCACCAGGAGGTGTTCTTGGTAGGCTTATCTTTGGCTGCGTTTGCTTGGCACTCGTGACGGACGCCCTGGCAGCCTGTTTTCCTGTGGCCAGTGTTTTTGGGCGGGTTGCCTTGGTCCTTCATGTCAGTATTCAGCCTCTCTGGCTTAGCGGCATTGTGTATTTTTCTCATTGTGGCACCAAAGTGGCCAACAGAAAGGGACGCTTGGATTATGTCTATAACCTTCCTTCCCTGAGGGAGGGAACAAGGTGCCACACCTTTTGGTTATTTAATTTGCAGTGAAAAGCGGTTCTGAAATCAGTGAATACAGGTGTAGTTGGGGATGTTATAGCAAGCAGGTGGGACTCCCAGTTGCTATACACCTGGGGGTTATTGCATCAACGCCGCAAATTAAATGCGCTCTTAACTGAAAAAGCCTGGCTTGAATAAACGCCAACTTCCACTTAAGGCTCAAGCCGTTCCATTAACACAATTTAGCCATGTTTTGACAACGTTAACTCAAACCAGGCTTAAACAAGCTTGCACTGTGCACACACGGCGTACATAAGCAGCCCAGAACAAGCGATCATCGAAATGAAGATACTATGTCACCAAAAAGAAGCGAAAACTAGAGTGGTGATCTTCTCAACAGCGGAACAAACCCTGCTGATGGGACTTTATGAAGAATTTAAAGGAGTCATCACTAAAAAGGGCAATACTGCTGTAATTGACAAGACGAGGGAGATAGCTTTGCAAAAAATTGCTGACAGATTAAATACGTAAGTCATACTAGCCTACTCATTAATAAATGAACAATCAGATCGCTAGATAAGTAAGACTGGCTATATTATCAGGCTAGATGATATCAGATTTATAATCAATCAAAATTATTAGGTTAACTTATGTGAACTGACATAACTACAATACATTTACTGTAGATTAGCCTAATTCAGTGAGGCTTGAAGCCTTTCTGACCTAGTAACCCTTGGCCTATATTCATTCTCTGCGGTTACATCTCAACAAGGTCCAACTGAATCTCCAAAAAAGAATGTGGCCACAGCTATTATATATCAGGCAACTTCCATCGCAGATCTTCTGACAGCATAGAGGGTCACCAATGATGTGGCACACTGCTTGGCTTAGCATTCATTTTAAATTGCTCAGCATGACTAAGAAGAGTTGATGCAGTGGTATCTTTCAAAATGTAAATTCCAGTTCAGAATAATCTCAACATTGCTCACATTCCAGAATAATATTTTTAACTTTGGGTCTGACATTGTGTGAGGTTTCAAATCTGGTTTTGCATAGGCCTTCTGCAGCTACATGTTAGTGCTATGACAAACTTAGGAAAGGAAATAACAGATTTTTTTTTGATTGATCTGTGCTGACAAGGTAAAGTGAAACATTATCTCTGTACAATACAGTTACTAGTGAAGCAGACATTGAAATTGACATTTCTGTGAACAACTGCCAGAGTAACAGGATTTAAATCCAAAGGAGTGTTGGCATCAAAACTTATTTGATCTATTTGTACAGATGTGCACATTTAATCCAAATCCAATTGCTACTATTCTGCCTGACTATTTGTGGACAGATGCCCCCAGTAGATGCATGTACGTTTAGGCTATGGAAAGATTTCCGATTTACATAGTCTGCATCCACAGGTCCAGATGGTGACTGGCATGCACAAGAGTACAGTCTATTGTGCCTAAAACATTGGGGAAGCCTGAAAAAGAGGATTAAGTTAATACAGAGGCTTGTCAACCTGTAGGCTACTTTACATTTATTTTAATGGTCACATACCTGCAATTGAATAAAATACCTCCTTTGTGTTTCAAGAAGACCAGGGAAAGTGATTAAAATATTCAGGTACTGCTTTAGAGCAAGGCGTACCCTTATTTCCTGGCATGCAGTTGTCTTCACAAGACCTTCTGCATCACCAACACTGTACAAGAATGTCCCACATGCAAAGAAACGCTGAGCTACAGTATGCAGACAGACTGAACAGTGGTCAAGGCATGGTTACGTTGAGTGTGCTTCCTTATGTGTGGTTCTAACAGACTGCATAGACAAACTTTGCTGGGCCTACTGAACCTGTACATCTCCCACAGATAGTCATCAGGGAAGCCCAGTGGAGAACTTCTGTCTCTGAAGACCCTTGGGGCTGGTGGTGTAAATGCTTTGTGTAGATTCTGAGCACCTTCATCCACAGGGTTGTTGAGGATTGGACATGCCATATTTAGTTGCAACTGGCTGGTCTTTAGATGCACTGCTTATATAGGCTAAATCTCAAATCACGTACTTGCATACTATATAGCATGCCAGATTAGTATGCGAGAAGATTAGTATGTCTCAAACCAGTGTACGCTGAAAATAGTATGCCAATTGTCTGGTGGATTTTCGAATTATGCACCCATTCATGCTTTTTGGGGTAACGTAGACCACAACTACTTGCGCAGTGAAAGAGGAGGGGTTTTCATGATTCTCTCGTCTTTTCACTAGATGGAACAGTCAGTTATCGTCACATATATTGATAGTTAATGCATCAATGTCGAACATTGTTGTGCCCTGAAATGAAATATGCCCTGAAACATCAGTCTCGCGAGCAATTGCTCAAATCTCATGACTATTCTAAGCGGTAAGATACTAGTATTACTGGCTTATAAGGTTTTAAAACGGCCAGTGGCAAAAGCCATACAGTTCATGGATGCTATTTGTGGTGGAAGTAAACTTCATAAGAAATGTTAGTCAGTTTAACACAATGCTTAATGGTGTCAAGCAAAATACTCAAACTTGGCGTGATGTTAATGCGCAACAAAATGTAATGTTGAGACACCATATTATGACAATGTAGGTCCCAATCAGTCCCAATACTGGCATACTAGCTTACTATATATTAAACAGTATGTACTTTACCATCATCCGTGAAGTACATATTGTACTTGTAGTACGTAGTATGTAGTATGCGATTTGAGATAGGCCTAGACTATGGCTCAATGTCAATTAACTATTGGCTTTTGAAGACAGTGAAAGTGGTAAGACATGCTTTTCTTAACTTGTGTATTTTTATTGATATGTTCTTTGGAACTCAATTAAACACGTCAATTCATGCTTGGTCACAATGACAGAAAAAAGTCTGAATTTATGTTTCCGAACACAGACAGGACAAAAGTGATGCAAGTGAGAAAATATACGGAACGTTTTTTGGGGATTCTGTTTCCGCCTGTTGGACATTCCTTCAAGCTTGACAGTTATCCTGCGAGGGAGCAGGCTAGTTCGGATGTATAAGTTACCTTAGTTACTGAGCAGGGACTCCTATAAGCCACAGTAATGGAACAGAACTCTCACTTAAATTAGCCAGACTTATCGAAATAAGCCTGGATTTTCCTTTATCTGCCTTGATGGAATACCCCCCTGTAGGCCCTTGATTGTGTTTGTATTGGCGGATGTGCTTGACGCATGCCTGTCCCCTTATTGGCACTTGTAGACATAATTTCAGTTAACACATTCATTATGCACTTTTAACACGGTCCCTTAACTGACATCAAACGTAATCAGCCGTAAACGCTACTGTAAAGTCGTCTTTTGATAATTCAACGCAACAGAGGAGTTCTGTATCGTCAGCAGATTCAGATAATGTATTTTTTGTCAGGTTTCGTTGATGTGGTATTGACGATCAAAGTCCGAATCTTTAATATAAAGCTAAGTTAAGTGTCGTGACACCCTACCTACATCATTTTTGCACAGTTCGCAAGTGTTGCGTATCCTGGAGAGTTCGCTAGCTTCAGCACATTCGATAGAAGAGAATAGCGAATATGGAGGTAATGATTTTCGATTGATCGCCAAAAACTATTGAAAAAAAAGCTAAGCTCGTCCACGTGTGTTTTTTCATGTTTGTTTCTGTATGACATGCCATTAAATCAGTTAGCCAGAAGCTTGCATAACTGATCTGTAAAAAATCTATGGTAACTTGTATGTGGGATATTTCCCACCGTGGTAAAGATAGTTTACAGGCCTCAAGACTAACCCGAGGCCTGTAGCTTCAATTGTTTGCGAGGTATTGAACTTTGAATGTCTTAATATCTGTCAAATATCGAATGTAAAACTATCTTTACCACGGTATATTTCCCCTCAATAAATAGTGCAGACAGGTTTAAATAATGTTTTCTTGCTCTTTGTACACATTTCTCGATAAAGCATTATCTCGCTCGCTGTCTACCGTCCGTCGGTCTGTTTGCCTGATTGTGTAGTGAGGTGAAGTGAGTTTGATAATGGACATTGTGTATGTTCGTATTCTCTTGTCAATAGCTATGAAGTCAAGTTTTCCATGACTATGAAAATTAGGATGGACTACAATCCACACCTTTTAATTTTTCAAAATTAGAAATTTGAATTTGGGCCAATTTCTGACTTCAGTAATGAAATCCTCTTATAAAAATGTAATATTATAAAACGTACATATTCTGAAAAAGCCGTGGATTATCCTTCCCCGGTTCAGAATACGTACGTTGTATATTATTACAGCACTTTTTGTAGGAGCAATTGACGATTGAAGTCAGAAATTGGCCCAAAAACATATAATCATTTTGAAAAAAAAAGGTGTGGATTGTAGTTCATCCTATTCCGATAGTCATAGTCATGGAACACTTGACTTGTGGTATTGAAAAGAGAACGAATATCCACCGAATGTCCAATATAAAACTTTACCTTGCTGCTTGTGTGTCTTTCAATCAGGGGAGTAAACTGTGGGGGGGTCGGTTTGTTGGGAATACCGACCCAATCATGGAGATGTTCAACGCGTCTATTGCCTACGACAAGCGAATGTGGGACGCAGACATCCGCGGTAGCAAGGCGTATGTGAAAGCCCTGGAGAAAGCTGAGCTGGTCACTACAGAAGAGATGGAAAAGATCCTTCATGGGATGGATCAGGTAAAAATACACTACCTCAAGATATTGATATGGAGTATAGATTTACTACAAAAACACTTTAAGATTTGCTTGTGTAAGTACTAGCCTGTACTGGACAAATCATGTGAATCACTGTCCCTAAAGGTTTCATTAATCATTTCAGGGTAAGATTATAGGCTGTGCTTACATGGCTATGTCTTTGACTATGAGCACGGTTTAAAAATATCATGCCCACTATTTTGGTACAGCCTGAAGAGTTAATGCACAATTTGAACCCATCTCATACGGTGGATCTGAACGTAAACTAAACTTCATTTACTTGTATGAGTGCGTGTGTCTGTTTCAGATCCATGATGAGTGGTCCAAAGGTGTTTTTGAGGTCAAGTCTGGAGATGAGGATATCCACACAGCAAATGAGCGCAGGCTGAAGGTGAAGTGTGGCCGGGTCTCGATGAAGGAAATATATTAAAGATCAAAATCTTTACTGTAAATTGTGTGATTAATTCATAACAAAATGATGTAACAACGGTCAATGGAAACCAAAATCACCAACCGATTGAGGGCTGGATTCAAACTCACACCGAAAGTCAAAGTAACAGTTTGGTCAGAAACACGTGCCAGTAGTCCGCTGGAGGTCATTTTGTAGGGCTCTGGCAGTGTTCCTCCTCACACAAAGGAGCAGATACCGGTCCTGCTGCTGGGTTGATGCCCTTCTATGGCTCTGTCCTGCTCTCCTCGTGTAATGGCCCGTCTCCTGTTATCTCCTCCATGCTCTTGAGACTGTACTGGGAGACACAGCAAACCTTCTTGCGATGGCACATATGGATGTGCCATCCTGGAGGAGCTGGACTGTCTGTGCAACCTGAATGGGCTGCAGGTACTGCCTCATGCTACCAGTGGTGACAAGGACACTAGCAAAACGCAGAACTTGAGAAGAATCAGTCAGGAAGAGATAAGGAGAGAGCAATTGTCTGTGGCCACCACCTGCAAAACCATTTATTTTTGGGGGTTGTCTTGCTGTTGCCTCTCCAGTGCATCTGTTGTCACTTTCATTTGCACCAAAACAGGTGACATTGATTCACAATCACTTATGCTTCCTAACTGAACAGATTGATATCCCTGAAATTTAATTAACTTGGTGTTATGCTGTGATGATTACGTGTTCCCTTAATTCTTTTGAGTAGTGTATGTGTTTCTGTGTTTTTGTTTTGTCAGGAGTTGATTGGTGAGCCAGCAGGGAAGTTACACACCGGTAGGAGCAGAAATGACCAGGTAAGAGCAATGTTCTTCTGAACATGCAGCCTTTGGGTTCATAGAATTTTTGTTCTTTTTTTTTTTTTAAAAGAAAAGTGACTAGTTTGAGATGAGTTAATTAAAAATGATTAAATTCTGAGTTAATCCATTATTATATTTCTGTTGATTGATGATTGGCTCTAGGTCATGGTGCTGTATTTCTGTTGGTTGATCAGGTGGTAACTGACATGAGGTTGTGGTTGAGGGATGCTATCGCCACTCTGAAGAGAAACGCTCTCCAGCTCATTACAACCATGGTTGAGAGAGCAGCAGTGTAAGTAAAGATACAAACACTCACTATTTTGACTAAAGAGGTCAAATCTGAATTTATCGAAGTGCATAAAGAGGTATGTCAGAGTTTGACTGTTCTGAGCCCTTTGATTCATTTCTCTGGTGATAGTTTAAGGGTTCATCATTAAAAAAGAAAAGAAAAAGACCATCTTGTGTTTATCTACAAAAGCGCTCTTGCAGAAACTTGCAGCATATTTTAGATCAGACATTTAAAATTATCAATTATAGTACAATGAATTGGTTAGTACTTGATGCACTAAGGTTGGTTACTAAACTAGGTAATACCTCTCACTTTTCTTGCCCCATATCTTTTGCATACCTCTGTCACCAAAATGGTGACAAAAACGTGTTTTAGGTTTGTAATTTTTCATGCTAGAGACTTGATTAATACCTTAAACTGTTAAACATGTACAACATGTTAAAACTCAGACTGACAAACTTATTAATCATGTAAAACCTCATGTTGACCATTTTCTACATATGACCATTGTCAGCACAGTTCCAACCTTTTAACCTTTTTCACTACAGTATGTAAACTGTTTATGCAAGCTTTTTAAGCATTCTGCTTTTAATAAGCCCACACATTTTCTTTAGAAAATTAAACTTTTTCTAGTTTTGTTCAATATAGTTCAAATCCCAAGCTGACTAGGTGTTTTAAAAGAATCATGTCCTTGAGCAAGGTACATAAATCTTATTTAATCCCAGGCTGGTCTTCAACAATATCTTACTCTTTTCCTTGACTCCACCCCCTTGAAGGTTACTCTGGGGAATTTCGGTTATGCAAAAATTGTTTGTGTGGAACAGAGTGAATATAAGTTCACCGTGTTTGACCTGTTTTATTTTTATGTCTAGAGAGATAGATGTCCTGTTTCCTGGGTACACTCACATGCAGAGAGCTCAGCCAATAAGATGGAGCCACTGGATTCTGAGGTACAATAGCAGTTCCTTCTGTACTCTCAGTTATCATTGCAGTGTTCCTAAACAATGTGTCTAAAATCCGCTTGTTATTAGAGGCTTGTGGACAGACATGGATAAAATATGAAGTCAATTATGTTTGATCAACAGCAGATACAGATGGGTGACAAATTAAACGAAAACCTTTGTATAATGCAGAACTGCTTCAAATTGCCTTGGCATAGATTCTAGTCTCTGGAACTCTATTGGAGGTATGGAACACCATTCTTCCACATGATATTGCCTGATTTGGTGTTTCGGTGATGGGGTGGAGAGTGCTGTCTAACATGTCAGTCCAAAATCTTCCATAGGTGTTCAGTTTGGTTGAATCTGTTGACTGTAAAGGCCATAGCTTATGATTCACACCATTTTCATACTCATCAAACCATTCAATGACCTCTTATGTCCTGTGGATGGGGGCATTGTCATCCTGGAAGAGACCCAATAATGAACCCTCTTTCAAAGTCACTTAGAACCTATCCTCTTGCCATCTTCATCCAAAATCAAGGTCAACTAAGCCTCTTCAGTGTTTTTATACATGCCACAGAGCTTAATTGTATCATGCAGTACACCTTTATGTAAGCATCTGCATTCATGTAAATTCACGTTCCTCCACTAATTAAGGTTTTCCTTTGATGTGTCACTCATTTGTATGTCTGTGACTGTCGCTCAAGTATGTAATGTCATTCTATTAAGCAGATTTCTGTTATTCCCCCCAGTCATGCAGTGGCCCTGAGCAGGGATTTGGAACGGCTACAAGAGATCCATAGACGAGTCAATGTGCTCCCCTTGGGCAGGTACACACACGCAGACACACACACCGCTATGACAGGTGAATTATAGACGTTATACCTTGTATACTCTTTTTTTATCAGTGGAGCGATAGCAGGAACTCCATTCAACATTGACAGGGAGCTATTACGTCAAGGTGAGAGTCAGACTGCATGGATAATAAGCGACTATGAAAGTATTTAAATAGGCTGTTATGGGGGCCATGAACTGTTACGAATGCTTTAAATGCATTTTTATAATGCATTTATAATGCTATAAATGCATTATACAAAGGTTTAAAGACAATGTTTTGGATTGACTGTCTTCTGTCTCCGGTCATGTAGAGCTGGCCTTTGATGACATCAGCTTAAACAGCATGGACGCCACAAGCCAGAGGGACTTTGTGGGTATGATGACCACATGAGCTTTGTTACAATGAGAAGATGTGAAGATGAGAAATATTGGCATTTACTAAGGTCACTGCGTACAGTTCCTTTGAGGCTTCAAAGCCACCATGCCTGATGCATATATTGCAAAAAAAGATGGACACCAGCTTAAATAACCATGTAAAACTGTCACAAATTTTATTTTTTTAATATGTCCCTCTCTCCATCCCAGCTGAGTTCCTTTTCTGGGCGTCTCTGTGTCTGACTCACCTCAGTAAGATGGCTGAGGACTTGTTGCTTTACAGCACCAAGGAGTTCTCTTTCCTTGTACTCTCTGATGCATACAGGTGTGTGTATAAGTATGTGATATGGCTATGAGCTCAAAAAAAACATCCTATTACTTCATGGTTGTGTAACAATCTTTGTGTGCATGTGTGTGTGGGTGGTGCTGTATGTGCATTTAGCACAGGCAGCAGTCTGATGCCACAGAAGAAGAATGCCGACAGCCTGGAGTTGATCAGGAGTAAAGCAGGCCGTGTGTTTGGCAGAGTAAGACCCTAACTGAAACACTATTAGTTATAATTAATGTCTTCCTTTAGGTTGTTAATGGTATTATATAAGTGTTGTGCTCTGTTCTGTGTCCCTCAGTGTGCAGGCTTTCTGATGACCCTGAAGGGCCTACCCAGTACGTACAACAAAGATCTCCAGGTGTGTGTGTGTGTGTGTGTGTGTGTGTGTGTGTGTGTGTGTGTGTGTGTGTGTGTGTGTGTG
>JACXGI010006312.1:0-37108 GCA_016801175.1 Esox masquinongy | reverse complement strand
AGATGGAACCAAATATCTTCCCCACGATGGTTTTGGGCACCATGTCACCGTAGCTGCAACACAGACACGTTCATGAGGACACAACATTGACTGGGATCATTTATTAAATATGCAAGGATGTGGCATGAACCTCTGAAATGAATGGGACATTTTGCCGCGGTTCTATTTACAGACGTGTGTCTGTTTAAATCGTATTGGCATATCATGTAGTGGCTTCAGGAAGTATTCAGACCTCCTCACCTTCTCCACAGTTGGTGTTATCGATTTAATTTATAATTGATTAAATGATATGTATTTGCCATCAATCTATGCACGATAACCTATAATGATAAAGTGAAAACACGTTTTCAGCCATTTATGCCAATTTATATACTCCTCACTGAGTTCTGTAATAAAAGCCTTGAAGGGCTGTGAACACCTGCAATGTATCCGTTCCCTGTGTCTCTTCCTGTTACAATCTCATGTACATAGGTATTCAGACCTTTTATTTAGTGCATTTGGCAGCGATTACAGCTTCAGGTCTTCTTGCGTATACCAGCTTTGCACACCTGGATTTGGGCTGTTTCTCTCATTCTTCCTTGAATATCTGATTGGACAAGGAGCGTCTGTGAACAGCAAACTTCAGGTCTCCTCATAGATGTTCAATGGTGTTTGGGCTTTGGCTGGGCCACTCAAGTGCATTCACAGATCTTTCCTGAAGCCAGTGTTGTCTTGACTATGTGCTTCGGTTGTTGTTGTACTGAAGGATGAATATTCTCCCAGTCTGAGATGCCTGACACACTCGATCAGGTTTAATTCCTTCTTCCTTCTAGTCCCTACTGCTGAGAAGCATCCCCAAAGCATGATGCTCCCACCACCAAGCTTCACTGTAAGGATGGTATTAGCCAGGTGATATTAAAGGATGGTATTAAACGGCACCTTGTTTATGCCAGATATGGCGTTTAGCATTCAGAACTAATAGTTTGATATTTGGTCTCATCAGACCACAAAATCTTTGTCATCCTGCTCTCAGAGTCCTTTAAGTGCTGTTCGGATGTACTGTAATATTCCTTTTGGGTTCTTGGTCACCTCGCTGACCAAGGCTCATCTTGCCTGGTTATTTTGTTTGGCTGGACGGCCAGCACTAGGAAGAGTGTTGGTGGTTCAAAACTTCTTTATTTCACAATGATGGAGCCCAGTGTGCTGGGAACGTTCAATGATAAGCACTTTTTTATAACCGTCCTAAGATGTATGCCTACAGGGAGTTCCACTGTTATTACATAGATAGATGTTTGGCTTTCTACATCATGCCCAGTCAATTGAATTTGCCATAGGTGCACTTCAATCAAGTTCTAGAGACGTCTCAATGATGATCAAAGGACACAAAATGCATCTGAGCTTAATCTGAGTGTCATGGCAAAAGGGTCTGAATTCTTACAGTATGTACGTGAGATATTCCAGTTTTTTATATCCAATGAATTGGCACACATTTCAAAATGCGTGTTGTCATTTTATCATTATGGGGTGTTGTGTGTAGATTGATGGCATCTGCAAAGAAACAGTATAGATCTGCAAAGAAACAGTATAGATATAATTAATATTTAATATCTGCAAGACTAACATAGAGTCGACTGCTATATTTTGTGCATATAGACCCGGTCAAAATATCTCCATATACTGAATTCACAAGGTCATACCAGAGCAGTGGATCTTAAACCTTTTGGGCCCCTTTTGTGATAGCAAATTCATCAGGGACCTAATAATCAGAAACCAACTGAAGTGAGATAAAAATAGCTTCGTGACTTCTGCAGTGCATGGCTGAACCGACCAAGTCTCAGTGCCCTGGGAAGGAACATTTTAAATGCCTATCCCTTGGCGAGGGAGAGAACACTTGCAATTTTCAAGATGTATTCCTTCAATTCTACACATTTTGCAACGAGGCAGAAATAAGCGTTTGGGGTTTTAAAGCTTAATTAAAGTGAATTTCATTACAATAAAATATATTATGATGAAAACTTGATATATTCTGTATTGCCAATATGTCTGGGTAGATGAACAATATTATGTTGTATTATGTCATGCCCTTTAAACCTATTTCACAAATCCCATTGCCAAACTTTGAAGCTCGACCTTCTCCACTGAGTCAACAAACCACATTCATTTTTGCCTTCAGAGCAGATCTGGGCTGAAATGTTTGAGTTAATAAAAGTCACAGACTTTTCTCTCATGTGGGATGGAGACCAAAGTTGGAACTAAAGTTATTTAGTGGCCTACTTTTCCAGCTCAGTGTCCCTTCTCTTGCAGCCGATTCTGTTGCTGCAAGCTCTCTGCAACTCTATTTCTTCTATAATGACATACCAGCTAGCGACTCTAACGTTCTCGTTCTCCATTACACACACAGTGCACATCTTGCTCAAATGTAAACAACATCTAGACAGATCACCTTGCTCCCTCAAGTCTACGGTCTCGCTTGCGAGACGGCGTGACATTATCACATTCTGCTTCTGTGCGTTCGTGCTAGAAATTTGTAATTATACTGTGTCCAATCGGCTCATGTGAATCTGCCAATGTGAGGCACGCATGCATTGCATGGCAGAGAATGCAGTGTTTGTTCAAAGTAAATGCTTCCCAAAAAGACATAAGTCACAGAAACATTGTTCCCATGTTCAAGCTGTCCCATCCTCAACTGCATATATACTATGACTATATTAACTAGCCTAACTTGTATAATTAGCATTAATTGAAACAATAACCATACCACATCTGTTCATGTTAGATATGCCAAAAAAACTTTTTTTCACATGGTTTGACTATATCAACTAAACAGCTTCTGTCTGTTTTTGTTTCAGATTATTTTGAATACTCTTTTGGGGGATACCAACATACTCTCTAAAACTCCAAATCAAATGTCGGATCTTAAACGATCTAAACATTTCAATTCATTATCTTTAAAACAGTTCAATTCATTATCTTTAGCAACACTTCTAATGCCAGGGTAGTGAATTCCCCATGAGGACGGGGTAATAGAAATAAGTACAAAAAATATCAAAACTAATGCACTCACTATTGTCTGGAAAAGAGTGTCTGTTAATAAAATGATATAAATGTAAATGGGGAACCAATCCCAAAATAAGGTCAAAGAAGGGCAAAGACTTGAGTTTTAATTGTCTGGTGACCTTTGGGCTAAAGTGCAAACATTTCTGTGATTGGCCTCCAATTCCACACCACCTCCACCACAATGATTAACTATCTACTGAAAATTGGTAATTGATCATTCAAAATTGATCATTCAAACCAAACCAAGGGTCAATTCCATTTCAATTAAATTCAATTCTGGAGGCTAAAACTGTTTAGTAATTATTGGTTGTGGGTGCGGTTAACGTGTTGCAGTGTGGTAGAAGACATCGCACAAACCCTGGTGTAAAGCATTGTGTTGTGCGTCACACATATTGAATGTAAACCTCCTACGCTGCTAATAATAAAAGGGCATTGTTGACCTGTATAAAACCTTTGCGAGGAACACATATGTTAGGAAGCAAGCCCTTTATCCCTATTTTGGATAAACACAATTTATTTTGTCATTATAAACTCCTATGAAACATGCAAACATTCTGTAACCAATAACAAGAGGAGACATTTGCCATGAATATGTATTTGTGTATTGTTTAACTAACTCTCTCCCATGGGTGCTAGCCAGCTACATGTCTATAATTGACAAGAGCTGTGAAGTCAAGCACAGCCATTGATTACAGTGTCTGCTTGGGAACCCTATCCACTACATCATGCACTAGTTTTGACCAGATCTAATTACGAGTGCATTGGACTCTGGCCAAAAAGGAGTGCACTTTTGGGAATGGGGTTTAATTTGGCACCCAGTCATGGGGAATGACTTGACCTGTAATGAGCTATAAAACTAACGACAACCTGCCGCTCCGCAATCATTCATCTTTTAAAGAAAACTGTTGTACATGCAGTCACATCAAGCGTGATATTAAAATGTCCACTTTACATCTTCACCCTCCTGGCTCAAGGAAACATCAATGGACTTGGAATGTGTGTTTGTGTGTATGAGTGTGCTCCCGTGCGCGCGTGCGTGTGCTTGTGTACGGATCTGCTGGGGCATTCATGATGAAAACCTTAAAGACTAATGACTTGAGGAAGCAACCAGCCGGCCGGCCGGCCAGGGGCGTACAACGGCAGAGACAACTTCATTTATGAAATCGCAAACCTCCCGTGTAGAGATACGTTCGCATTAGCATGGCCACATCCCAACAGTCTCTTTGTGCCCTACCTAGGGAGCTACTTCCAAAGGGAACATAGCTGGTCCTGGTCACGAGTAGCGCTACAGAGGAAAGTGGGTGCCGTTTGGGACTCAGCCCACGCTGCTGTTGTATTGGGAGATAGATATGGGCTGTCACAGCGCACTGAGCAATGCTGATGTCCTGTCCCCGCGTACCTGCGTGTATTCATCTTACTCTGCCGGCGTAATGGCATTCTCAGGTCATTAACGCATTAAAGGAGCAATCTGTCATTTCTCTGCCACCTGCGGCGGACTGGCCGCTGGCCTTCACCGTGTAGCCAGGTCACGCACGGCGATTAGGACGCGGGAGACCGAAATCCCTCGGGCCTCCGTTTTATTATTGAAAGCTCACGTTTAGCCCTACAGCTGTTTTTGATCATTTCAATCAATAATGTGGGCCCCCGCTACCGCTGATTCTCGAGGAATGCTGACGTTTTTTCAAGTTCAGGAGGCCATTAAACAATCGTTTCGGTTTGCCTTCTTATCCAGTGTTATGGTAATGTTCGCCCTGGCTTCATCCTTTGTACTGGTTAAAGTGATTATGCTAATTCAGAGGTTTGTGCTGGGCACCTTTAATTGCTGCCAGGAAGAAAATTGAGTGATGCTGCTTCATTATTTTTTGATGTTGAATTATGACAACAAATTAAACGCTTAGGTAGCTTTTATGCCGCATAGTGGAGGTAGGACTATCTTGGGCTTGTACTCATGGACTTGTAGGCAGAAGCTAGACTGACCTGGGCCCAAGGCTCTTAAGGATTTAGGAAGTGGGGTGACATGCACACACAAACACATATAATAAATAATAATAATACATTATATTTATATAGCGCCTTTCAGCGCTTTTTATGCACCAACATAATGCACACAAACACATATGCACCAACATATGCAAGCACACGCACACACAAACATACACAAACATAAAAAACACACACGCACACACATGCACAAACACAAACACACAAACCTACACAAACAAACAAACATGCTCAAACCTACACAAACAAACACACGCACACAAACATACATACACACACACACACACACAAACTTACACAAACAAACACGCACAAACCTACACAAACACACACACATGCACAAACATACGCAAACACACAAACAATCACACACAAACAAACACACACAGACATATATACACAAATACACATACACAAACATACACACACACACACACACACACACACACACACATACACAAACATACACACACACAGACACACATATACTGTACAGACACATACACAAACATACACAAACACACACAGACTTTCACAAATATACACAAACAAACCCACACGCACAAGCATACACAAACACACATGCAAACAATGCTCACAAGACGTATACTTGACAGTTTTATTTCAGTTACACCAAAACGGACCAGGCTTTGTGCTTCAGTGTAGACAGGTAAATTAATCTCCCTAATGGATCCAATCCACCTTCACCTGATGTATGTTTCTGAGCCCCAAATGACACCCTAATGTCCAAATAGTGCACTAATTTTAACCAGAGCACAAGTAGAGACAAGGTTGTTATTTAGAACGCAGTTATGGAGACCATTTTCACATTTGCTCATCCAAAATGTCTGGCTAACATCGGAGTGATGTTGAAAAACAATGTGCTTTAGACGTTAGAATGTTCTGGATCTCATCCAGTATGGATACCGAGAGAACAATAGTTTATAAGCCTGAGTTGTGATATGTATTGTAAATGGTTATGTTTATTTTCTGTAAATCCCTCTGGATACGACCATCCGCTATTAATGACTAAAATGTAAAATATCATTGTAGTTGATAGTTTAATTTCATTAAGGTTTGGTTTTAATTCCATTAAAATTCAGTCAAGAAAACCAAAATTCTAACTCACATTTTTCGTTATTTAATTTGGAAGTTAAGGTAATAGGGTTTATGATCGATCGACCGCTGACACGACAGACAAACTTTAACAAGTTCAGAAAGGTAGCCTACAAGAGACACTGCTTTTGTGACAACGCCACCGAGCAGTGTTTGGAGCAAAAGAGAGATTAAAGTGATGCTCTGCTTCATTGCCCCAGTGGTCCTCTGTCTGCAGTACTGACTGGTTAAGGAGATACAATGATGGATGAGGCAGGTCTCTGGGGAACACCTCCGGGCACACTGATTGGTTAGGCCAGAATAACTGTACATCTTACAGAATCACACGTACTGCACAGTGTAATAACATGTTAAGGCTGTCAAAGTGAATGAATTGGTAAAGCATTATTAAAGAGGTAAAGCGTTGCATTATTATTATTGTGATTTTCGAGAGGAATTCATTTCTGAATTTCTTCACAGCTCAGACCCCTTTACGCGCAACACAGAACTTATTCAAAAGTTATGTAATATTGCTGGAGCTATGTTTTTCAACTCGGTGAAATCGCATAAAAGAAGAAACAAAAAACAAACATGGTACATTGCTGCAGACAAGAAAGTTGAACAGGGATGCGGAACTTCACCTCTGTTTTAGTCACGTGAATTCTGACTCGGTGCTGTAACAGAGCTGTGTAGGACTTCATGACATCAAAGTCTTACATATACCTCATCTCAATAATGATGGTGTTGAACAGGGCAATGTCATTCCTCTGAGTCCATCATCATTTTCTACGTTTTAGTAATTTAACACTATTTTAGATACTCTTTGAAATGCTAGGGTCTCAGAGGTTTTCAGAAAATGGGTAAGGATTCAAATGTCTTAGCTTCAAGGGGAAGACGGTTGCAGCACTGGGGCGCCAGGCCGGAGAAGAGCTCTGGTCCAAGCAGGAGCTGACTTCCCGTAGAGAAGGGGTGGCCAGGAGACAAAGGCTTGAGTAGAAATGTGGGGGTTGAGTATTTCCTGAAGGTAGGGAGGGTCACTTCTCCTTGCTGCTCCAAAGGCAAGCACCATGGTCTTGTAATGGATGCAAGCTTCAGTGAAATGTGTCGACCTTAAAAAAATAGCAATAAAATGTCCCCCCATAATATACATTCCATCATCAGTAACAAGTTATATAACCTTGGATCGGCACAGTGGAACACAAAGGAGGAAAAAACCCTAGGAGTCTAACACAACATGAGCACCATCCGTGTAGGCCTATTACACGACAGCTGGGGCTGAATCTGCTCAAACCTAACCTCCCAAGACACAACAAATCCATGGTCTCAGGAGACTACGACACCGATGATGACATATGGGCACGGCGGTGAAGTATGTAGTACAGCTTGTTTTTATCATTCTCCTCATTCAGACCTTGAACACCACGGCTGGTTGACAGTACATAGATTTAGCCTGGTCCTGTATTTAAAGCTGTGTTTAGCAGAAAACATTCATCCAAAGTGACTTACAGTAGTGCTTGAAATATGTCTCTGCGTGGGTAACAGGGTAATGGTCAATACCATTAAAATTCAAGTCAATTCAGGAAGGACACTAAAATTCCATTCCAATTTAATTATCGTCAATGTTCTTCACTAAGGGAAATTTGAAATTGGAATTTGGTTTACTTTCTCAATTGACTGGCATCGACTGGAACTCGTGGTTGGGATCAGAGCAAATGGAATGGTGTGCTTCTTTTTCCAGGGACGGGCTTAATCTGTCTGTGAAACTGGCCCCAGGTGTGCAGAATCAATGACATTGGCCCATCAATGACATTGACAAATCAGATAGGAAAAGAAGACCAGTGATTTGAATTTTACCCTAAGGCGAAGCTGGATTTGAATACTCCTAGCTAAAGGAAACGAGTTGTACTCCTGCAAATGAGCCAGCTCACTAAATCTGACACATTTTCAAACATCTGGATGATTACTTTGCATTGCTGCTTTCATTAAACACATCTAATTGAAAATTAAATGTAAAAGGCACATTCAGTATCAACTAAGACATAGTTACTCAGACAAACTACCAACCAAATAATTACAAAGAAAACATTTTCCTTGGATATACTGGAAGTGAATTAACACATTCAACGTAGATGTGTGTAGGTGCAATAATCATTTGACATTGCTATAACCTTCAAACTACTGGCAGTCACCTTATAGTGAAACTGAACCGAGAAAACAAACTCCAAGCTGAGGTACGCCCCGACCTGGAGTCATGACAATCTGTTTTGAAGTATCCATGCAAGGAATGCAGATCACTGGGCAAACCGAGCCCACGGCCAGGACATGGATTACAGTTACACCTTATGGACCTATGACCCTAGCTTATACTTCTGCAGGCTGTCAAACCTGGGATTATTGTGATGTTGCATTGCTAAATACATTTTATGTTTAGCTTATATAGACAGTAGCTAGCTTGCTCATTTGATAAAGGTACTATAACACAATACATTCTAGAATACTTTGATGTAACCAGTTAAATACATAGCATCTCCCTGATGGGTAGCTATTATGAGTGAAAGATTGCACCTGAAAAACGGTTTAGGATTTAAAGTTTGCCTGCTTGTTTTCAATGTTTTTACCTCAAATCTGACAACCATGATACATTCCAGTTTATGATAGCTAGCTAATCAAATCTGACATCTGACACCAGCTTTCTATAACGTTCCGAGTCAAAGATGTATTACCATTGTCTCCTCTTGAATTGGCTGGTAGTCTAACTGAAGTGTTGACTAATGTTGAAAGAAAATGGTAACAGCTAGCTAACATTTGGGATTCAGCTATTCCAAGGCCAGATGCCAAAAGCATTATTTATGTTTTAGAGCAAAATGATGATGACTGACATCACAAGGAGGTGTTGGCCATACACAGTCCCTTTTCTGAGAAATGGAGGACACGAAGAATTATGTTTGTTATGTTTCACCTGGTAATAGGTCACAATAGTGTGCTGAATAATCTGTGCTCTGTGTGTGTGTGCGTGTGTGTGCCCTCAACTTAAATACATCTATAGCAATGTTGCCCTTAAAAAAAATGATTAAAGTCAGACTACAGTATAACTGCATTATAACCGTTTAGAGCGCAGATGTATTGCACTATGTTCAAAAAGTATTGCATCCATAATAACACCATTCAACTGCAGTACACGACAGTATTTCTGCAATTAATGTTTCCAAAATAACGCAGTTTTGCCTTTACTGCACCTTTACTGCAGTTCCAAACTGCAATTTTCTTTTGGAAGGGTAGCTTTAGTTTTTAAGTGCTCAAGACACACCTGGGAAACACCCACAACCAACCACAAACACCCTTGTAAAATGTTGTTGTGGCCATTGCATTTCTTGTAAGAACAAGACACAGGCAGGCGGTGTGGTTCCAAGCACAGAGCGCGCAGGTTTAATTGAAAGGAGCAGGCAGAAATCATGGTCAGGAAAACAGGCAGGGTCGGTTACAGAATGGCAGATCAGGTAACAGTACAGGCAAGGACAAGACTAGAGATCGATGGTAGGGCAAGAGACTGGCTCGAAAACTCGGTACACGGATGGTCAGTCAAAAGGGATTCACAGAGAAAAGGCTTAGTAGAGTCGTAGTACACAAACAATACCTCACAACGACACTAACAAAACCAACTGAATAAATAGGGTGCTAAACAAGACACAGTTGCAAACCATAATATGGGACAAGCTACATTCAAACACAAAAGACAAAAACCAAACAAAACAGGCTAAAAACGAAAAGGAACCTAACAGAAGCAAAAAACAAAAAGGAACCTAACAGAACCTCACATTTCTTGAATATCTAAATTTAAAACAAGTTAAAATCAAGGAGTTCAGTTTCCCTAAGGTCCTATAAGGAGATGACCCAGCCACGGCCAGTCCCTTCTCCCTCACAGCACATAAAAAAACAGCCCAACAGCAGCACAGGGACTGAAAATAAGCACCCAGGAAAAGAAAAATGAAAAGAGGCTAGGTTTAATTCTGTGTTGTCATACCTCCACCCTAAACTAAAAAAAGCAATCTTGTTCCTTGATTGTCATCCAGAAACCCTCTGTCTGAAATCTGGCAAGACTGAAATCTGATTACGAGCTGTTCAGTGAGAGAGAGAGAGTGGAGACAATATCTGCTGGACAAACAAATGATTTGTTTATATTTATTTACTCAGACTTATTGTTGTGTATGTATTTGCTCAGGCATGTTGTTTATTTATTTACTTGGGCTTCCTAACCAAATCAGACTAACAAGAACAGGCTGCCCGCACAAAAATATATACCCATTACGAGAACTGACCCGCTCCCAAAATGAGTTCTGGTTAAGACGATAAGCCCCTGATAGGTAAATGAGAAAGAAACTAATCTGACCCTTAAAATCTGTCTTTGACCTCAGCGACTTTCTCTCTCCCTCTCTTTTAGGGTTTAACGGCCCTAAACACTGGATTCACAAGGCCCATAACACAAAAACATAATTGCATCCATGTTCCTGTTCAACAATAATAGAGAAATAAAAGTATGTAAAAAAGCTAGGAAGAAACAATAGTAGTAAATGGTAAACATAAACATTATACAGCAATAATAATGTTACAATAATGATAGTAATAATAATTGCAGCAGGACTCAGTATCAGCTCAAGTATTTGTAACATATATATAAAAGAGCCAATTACCCATGGGCGCAACTGTGGGAAGTCCTTGCGCAAGAAAAGCCTCTCAGAGGGAAGTCTGTTTTGATTTGGCTTCACTCCAAACAAAAAACAGTAATTGACAGAAACAAATGCAACTCCTAAGTAATATTTTGTTCTCTTTGGTGCCTAGCTAGCTATCTAAACGTTGCCCTTTCTTAAATAGCTATGGATGACTTTAGACTTGGTTTTAACTCATTTTCAAAAAGGGCCAGTGATATAATAATATCCCCTAGTGCTCCAGGCCTGAGAAGATGGGAGCTGAAATGTTAACTACTCTACAAAATATTTGCTAGCTGGCTCAGTGTTGGTATTAAGTTAGATACGTAACTGCGTACAGCCAGGCAACGTTTTGCTAAATATAGTAGCTAGGACAATGAAATCAAATGCACTACCGTCTGTTATACAAAGTCAAGCCGTTTTAGCAAGTTGGCAACAATAAGGGGAGAATGGCATGGGCTTTCCACCATACACACACACACACACACACACACACGCGCGCGCGCACACAATGGTATAAACTCAATAGTGGCGAGTTAATTGAACCAAATTCTCTTTTGCTATCTTAAGATGTGACTTCTGTAGGTTATAAGAATAGGTGGTTTATGTTAAAATGGTGCTGGAAAAGTGGAGGTAGGTCTTTGCTTTTGCACCAACGTTTTTGTAACTCAAATATGTGAAGGAATTTATTCAACAGCTTGTGTGTGTGGCTGTTGTCTTCTACTCCCGGCAGTCCAATTCTGTATGTATACAAATAATGACTTGTAGATTTTGCATTACAGACTTTGCTTCCTCAGTAATTTTACCCACCCACCACCACTGCCGCGGTTCTATTAATTTATTTTCATATTCATGTTACACTAAGCCATTACCAGAGGCTCATGCTAAGACATTACCAGAGGCTCATGCTAAGACATTACCAGAGGCTCATGCTAAGACATTACCGGAGGCTCATGCTAAGACATTACTGGAGGCTCATGCTAAGACATTACTAGAGGCTCATGCTCAGACATTACCAGAGGCTCATGCTAAGACATTACTAGAGGCTCTTTTTACATTTTTTTCAACCTGTTTTTTCAGTCTGTTTTCCCAAGCCAATTTTTGGATGTCCAAATGCCATTCATGGCCTTGCCTTATAACATATCTCACCATGGTGGTCTGATTATAAATTAGGTAACATACAGTGAATATAAAAAGTCTACACACCCCTGTTAAAATGCCAGGTTTTTGTGATGTAAAAGAATGAGACAAAGATAAATCTTATCAGAACTTTTTCCACCTTTAATGTGACCTATAACGTGAAAAATACAATTGAAAAACAAACTGAAATCTTTGAGGGGGAAAAATAAAAAATAAAATACTCACAATAACCTGGTTGCATAAGTGTGCACACCCTCTTATAACTGGGGATGTGGCTGTGTTCAGAATTAACCAATTTTCCTGACATTTTCTTAGTTGCATCTCAGAGCAAAAGCCATGGTCCACAGAGAGCTTCCAAAGCATCAGAGGGATCTCATTGTTGAAAGACATTAGTCAGGAGAAGGGTACAAAAGAATTTCCAAAGCATTAGATATACCATGGAACACAGTGAAGACAGTCATCATCAAGTGGAGAAAATATGGCACAACAGAGACATTACCAAGAACTGGACGTCCCCCCAAAATTGATGAAAAGACGAGAAGAAAACTGGTCAGGGAGGCTTCCAAGAGGCCTACAGCAACATTAAAGGAACTGCAGGAATTTCTGGCAAGTACTGGCTGTGTGCTACATGTGCAACAATCTCCTGTATTCTTCATATGAATGGGCTATGGGGTAGGGTGGCAAGATGGAAGCCTTTTCTTACAAAGAAAAACATCCAAGCCTGGCTGAAGTTTGCAAAAACAAACATCAAGTCCCCCAAAAGCATGTGGGAAAATGTGTTATGGTCTGATGAAACCAAGGTTGAACTTTTTGGCCATAATTCCAAAAGGTATGTTTGGCACGAAAACAACACTGCACATCACCCAAAGAACACCATACCCACAGTGAAGCATGGTGGTGGTAGCATCATGCTTTGGGGCTGTTTTTCTTCAGCTGGAACCGGGGCCTTAGTCAGGGTGGAGGGAATTATGAACAGTTCCAAATACCAGGCAATTTTGGCACAAAACCTTCAGGCGTCCGTTAGAATGCTGAAGGTGAAGAGGAAGTTCACCTTTCAGCATGACAACGACCCAAAGCACACATCCAAATCCACAAAAGCATGGCTTCACCAGAAGAAGATTAATGTTTTGGAATGGCCCAGCCAGAGCCCAGACCTGAATCCAATTGAACATCTGTGGGGTGATCTGAAGAGGGTTGTGCACAGGAGATGTCCTCGCAATCTGACAGATTTGGAGCGCTTTTGCAAAGATAGCCACGTCAAGATGTGCCATGCTAATAGACTACTACCCAAAAAGACTGAGTGCTGTAATGAAATCAAAAGGTGCTTCAATAAAGTATTAGTTTAAGGGTGTGCACACTTATGCAACCAGGTTATTGTGAGTTCTTAATTTTTTATTTTTCCCCCTCAAAGATTTCAGTTTGTTTTTCATTTGAATTGTTCACGTTATAGGTCACATTAAAGGTGGAAAAAGTTCTGACATGATTTATCTTTGTCTCATTCTTTTACATCACAAGAACCTGGCATTTTAACAGGGGTGTGTAGACTTTTTATATCCACTGTAGAGGCCAAACTCCCTTTGTAATCTATCAAAGTGCTGAAAGTCAGAGAACAAACAAATGAAATGAGACAAAAGGTGGTTGACGTCATACAGCTCTGGAAAAAATTAAGAGACCACTCCTAATTTTTCTTAAATCAGCATCTCTACATGGATGGCAGCCATTCCATTCCAGTGTCTGTTAATCTAACACAGGCACACCCCATTTTACTTAATGAGGTACTGATTAGGTGATTACCTGAACCAAATCTAATTTAAAGAGGAAAAGTATAAAAACCACTGCTGTGGTCATCACTATCCTCTTGCAATAGGACCAGCTGGATGGCAAAAACAGTGCAAGTAGTAACTCAAAGGTAATTTGAATAAAAACATAACTATTCAGCATGACAAAATAGTTGAAAAGAAAAGCATTGAGTGAGGAAAAGAAGGGTTCAATTCTGGCTTTACTGGCAGAGGGATACAGTGAGCGTCAGGTTGCTTCCATTCTGATAATTTCAAAGACGGCGGTTCATAAGAACAAGGTCAAGCAACAGACATTGGGGACAACAAAGCTACAGACTGGCAGAGGGTGAAAACGACTGTCCAATGACCGAGATGACCATCAACTCATTTGAATGTCACTCAACAACCGTGGGATGACATCAAGTGACCTACAAAAAGAATGGCAAACAGCAGCTGGGGTGAAGTGCACGGCGAGGACGGTTCAAAACAGGCTCCTAGGTGCAGGGCTGAAGTCATGCAAAACTAGAAAAAAAGCCATTCATCAATGAAAAGCAAAGAAGAGCCAGGCTGAAGTTTGCAAAAGACCATAAGGATTGGACCATAGAGGAATGGACTCTGACGAGTCAAATTTTCAGCTTTGCCCAACACCTGGTCGTCTAATGGTTAGACGGAGAAATGGAGAGGCCTACAAGCCACAGTGTCACACACCCACTGTGAAATTTGGTGGAGGATCGGTGATGATCTGTGGATGCTTCAGCAAGGCTGGAATCAGGCAGATTTGTCTTTGTGAAGGACACATGAATCTAGCCAAGTACAAGGTTATCCTGGAAGATCACCTGCTTCCTTCTGCTCTGACAATGTTCCCCAACTCTGAGAATTGTTTTTTCCAGCAAGACAATGCTCCATGCCATACAGCCAGGTCAATCAAGGTGTGGATGGTGGACCACCAGATCAAGACCCTGTCATGGCCAGCCCAATCTCCAAACCTGAACCCCATTGAAAACCTTTGGAATTTGATTAAGAGGAAGATGGATGGTTACAAGCGATCAAACAAACCCAAGCTACTTTTGTGCCAGGAGTGGCATAAAGTCACCCAACAGCAATGTGACAGACTGGTGGAGAGCATGCCAAGACCCATGAAAGCTGTGATTAAAAATCAGGGTTATTCCACCAAATATTGATTTCTGAACTCTTCCTAAGTTAAAAAAATTAGTATTTAGTTGTTGAAAAATGAACATGAATTTGTTTTCTTTGCATTATTTGAGGTCTGAAAACAATGCATCTTTTTTTGGTTATTTTGACCAGTTGTTATTTTCTATAAATAAATACTCTAAATGACAATATTTTTATTTGGAATTTGGAATGTTGTCAGTAGTTTATAGAATTAAACAAAAATGTTCATTTTACTCAAACACATACTCATGAATAGTAAAACCAGAGAAACTGATACTTTTGCAGTAGATGACACCTTTAAAAAGAAAGCTTGATGCCTAAAAAAACATCTCTACTATTAGGGCAGTAACTAGGTTTAAATCAACTGTGTGTTCTTAGCATTCAGACAGATTGTGTTCAGGCAGTCTGATGACTTGCAGAGACTCTGTCTACAAGCTTCTTATTACGAGATCCTACGCTTCAGTACAGTCGCCATCTCACCAACGGTAGGCGACTGAACAGCGGGCGGCTCGGGTGACAAGGATCCTTGATTATGCTGCAGGCTTTCATCCGGCATTGTTTTGGATAGACGTCTTGGGAGGGTGGGTGCACAGCCCCTGTAATCTGCCTGGCCGTCTTCACCACCCAGTGAGAGCGGAGCAGTTCCGTTCACGTCCCAGATGTGGACGGGGCAGTCATAGTATTTCCAGGTGCCTGGGATCGCATGCAGCATGTCTCCAGTCCCCTTGGGGGGTGGAGACGCTGTTCTGCCTTCTCGACAACCACTGGAGGCCTCATTGGTCGGTGACAAGTCCTCAGTAACGTGGGCGCAGAGGAACATAAAAGTGCTGACTCTGTCGACTGCAGCTCTGTTGATGGGGTTCAGTCTCCCCTCCTCTCCTTTCGAAAGTGAAAAAACAAACACACACACACACTCACATTTTGCAGGCCTGCCAGAGGTTTCACATAATGTGTGTGTATTTTATTGGGAAGGGAACACCTGACTGTATGATAACCTGACTGTACGATGTCCTGTGCTCCAGACATGCACTGTGGGCCTCAGTATCCCACACACCACATTGTGAATGCAGAAGAACTTAGGGTGCCCTTCGGCTATTAAAGGGAATATGGTACTTTTGGAGATGAGCCTCAGCATAGCCGTGGAAAGTAGGGGTGATGGGGTGCAGCACCCCCTCGTTGTAGCCTAAGCAACCCCAACAATTTTTCCAAATTCCTTCTTAGAGCTTGACCGCGAGTGATCTGTGATCGCTGTGATCGTAGCTCGTCTGTCCGTCTGTGAGAAGCACGTTGCAACTGCAGAGGGGAATGCATCATCAGTCGTTTCGTAAGAGTGACGCTCGCCCATACTGCGGATGGGACCACTTTGTCCGGGTCTTTTGCAGGTCGACTCGCGTTCGGCCACTCGCGCCAACCCCTGATTAAATCATCCTCACTCAGTCACGAGCCTCAGTATTTCTTTAGCAAACCCAAAAGCGTTGTCTGGGTTAGGGTTAGAGTTAACCTTAACCATTCTATGGTGCCAGGTAGAACAGTTGTTGGTTCCTTGTTGAACCTCTTGTTTCTAGGTAGAACCCTTTCGGGAATAGTTGTACCGGGATAAAAAAAGGGTTATCCCTGTAACCCAGAAAAGCTTTTTCCCTTCAAGGACAGCCCAAGGGTGTGGAGCTCTGGTAGAAAAAGTGCATGACGTAACAATCAAGGTGCCATTTGTGAGTCAGCCTTGCCAACAGCCCAGTCCTCAGTATGCAGCAGCCAGAGATGACCACGAGAGGTCAAGGAGAACTTCGGGGTGGGAGGGGGTTGTCAACATCATTTAAATCACCACATCATCCCGTGGCTCCCCTGTGTAGGTACTTAAGAGTTTCCAGTTGGACTCAGTGTACTTCGCAAATGGCACCCTATTCCCTATGGGTCCTGTTGAACAGTAGTGCCCTATTTAGGGAATGAGGTGGCCATTTTGGGACAAATGTGTAGTTTCTAGTAGCATCAGCTCTGAGGGGTTATAGTTTCGCTTTCATGAAGGTTTAATGTTAAAACACACACACAACATCCATGATGTTGATACTGTTTATGTGAACAGCATGTATATATACACTGATGAGCCAAAACATTATGACCAACTGCCTAATATGCTCTTGGTCCTCAGCATACCACCTAAACAGCACAGACCCGCCGAGGCATGGACTCTACAAGACCCCTGAATGTGAGCTGTGGTATCTGGCACCAAGACATTAACAGCAGATCCTTCAAGTCCTGTAAGTTGTGAGGTGGTGCCGTCGTGGATCGGACTTGTCGGTCAAGCACATCCCACAAATACTAATTTAGAAATGCCACTGTCATGAAGGGGTGTACCTGGTCTGCAACAATGTTTAGGTCTACATGAATGCCTGGACCCAGGGTTTCCCAGCAGAACATTGCCCAGAGCATCACACTCCCTTCACTGGCTTCTCATCTTCCCATAGTGCATCCTGGTGCCATCACTTCCCTAGGTAAATGGCGCAAACATTCAGGGCTGTCCACGTGATGTAAAAGAAAATGGGTCTCATTGGACCAGACGACCTTCTTCCACTGCTCCAAGGTCCAGTTCACTCTCACGTGCCCATTGTAGGTGCTTTCGACGGTGGACAGGGGTCATTCTGCGGCTACACAGCCACATATGCAGCAGGATACGATGCATTGTGTGTGTTGACACATTCCTCCCGCAACCATCGTTAAAATTTTCTGTGACTTGTGCCACAGTAGACCTTGTGTCGGTTCGGATCAGATGGAATAGCCTTCGTTGCCCTTGTGCATCAATGAGCCTTGGGCACCCTCTGTGGACCAGTGTTGGTAGGTACTCACCACTGCAGTCCGGGAGAACCCCAAAAGCCTAACTTTAGGACTCCTAGATTTTTGGCCTAAGAGTATTTCACAAAGCATTTCTAAAACCAGCTCCTAAATCTGGGAAAAGGTAGGAGTAGTCAAGAGGACTCCTAAATCACTAAGACCAAATCACAAACAATCGGCTGCTGCCGGCAATACACCTCGTAATCCGGTCAACATTTTAGAAACACTAAATGAGTCCGAGCTTTTAAAAAGTTATCAGCTTAATCACGAGGGTATTATGATTATGGTAGAGCTATTGAAGCAGTCACTTCACCAACAAAACAGAAAACACCCAATAACACTGGAAATCAAGGTTGTGACAACTCTACGATACTTGGCCACAGGGAAAATGCAGCTATGCAGTGCAGACGAATTACTTATATTTCTGTCCTCTGTCATTTGAATATTACATCAAACAATAAATGCCCTCACCAGACCCCATATCGTCCGAAAAATTATTCGGTTTCCTCATTCGCCAACTACAAAGAAACAAAACCAACTTCATGGCCATAGCTGGACCACCCAATGTAGTTGGTGCTATAGATGGAACACATAATATTCACAAATTATTGCACCATCAAATGCTGAACGTGCATTTGTTTACAAGCTTCCAGACAGGTAAGAGGCTGACAATTAGCTGAACATATCTTGACTAGTCAGTATGTCATTCTTGGTGGCATGTTTAATCAGTGACACGCTACATTTTTATTTTAATATCTTTATTTCAATATGGCAACATGACATATTGTTCTACAGTATTGCTAAGATTAATTCACTGACAGATACCCCTCCCCTATCAGCTAATCACTGTGGGCATAGTAAGTGTAGTAACCGAGCTTCATTCTGCCATAGAATATACTGCTGTGTATGTGTGTGCAATCACCTTATTACACACAGTTTATTCATCTATTTATTTTAGTTTTTGCTTAACGATTCAGTTTTGACCAAAAATAGTACATTGATTATTGACAAATATAGATTCTTATTAACAATTACCTTTCGCACACTCTGTAAGGCAGGAACCTGCATGACATAAATCAGGCAGTCGGTCTATTAAGAGCCTTGGCCGCGAAGAAAGTAAAAAAATGTTAGGTTAAAAGTTCCAATCCCACAATAGTGTGCAACACGTTTCAGCGTCGTCAAGGTAACATGATAACGTCGCAAAGTGCTGTCCCATTACTATTTATAGCATTTTGAGCCCTTGCAGCCTCTTGCACTCAATCACTTACCATGTGACGTCAGTTATGTCTGCGAGGGTTCAGGGCTTAGGGTTTAGGGGGGACATTGGGATTGGACCTTAGTGCTGTTTAGGAGTTCTCCTAGTGGTAAGATAAAATGTTTTGTGAATACGGCCCCAGTTCTTTAATTCTGCCCATTCCTCCGGCATCCAACGTTGACTACGAGAACTGATTGTTCGCTTACCATCTAATCTACCCAGACAGTGTTGCCATATCTGTGGTTTTCACGCGAAATTGGGCTACTTTTCAAACAGTGTCGTGGGTGAAAATTAATTGGTCTCGGGTGGTAGGTTTTTGGTCTACTTCTGAACTTCACCGTGGCCGCACCGTTTCTGTCTTAATGTGCTATATCGTGTGTTTCTATGCTGTTATCACCGTCAGACGTCAGCTACGGTAAGATGGCTCCCCTGTGTATGCGTATATACGCATGCTCCACATGCGTATTTATCGCATCTTAAGTTTTGTTCCCGGGGGTAAGGGGGGGTTGGGGTAATAGTAATTGTGATTACGGTCAAGTGATTACTAGTAATAGTAATCACTTGTAAAATAATCAATATTGTGCACCAACAAAAGTTGGTCTGGTTTTCAGGCATTTAGGACAGGTTTTGAGCAGTCGTTGTACTGGAATTTTTTGCTTAACCTGGCAACACTGTACCCAGACCTTCACATGTAGGAGATGATCAACCTTATTCGCTTCACCGGTGAGTGGTCATAATGTTTGGGCTCATCAGATATATTATAAACTACTGTTATTATTAATGCCTTTTTACATTCAGAAGGCCGTTGACCGCAAAATGTGTGGACAATTGGCTTCCCAGCTGCACGTTACTGAATGTGCTGTAATAGCAAGGAAATTAGCTTTCAAACTGGAAACATTTTACCTCAGCCACTCGGCAAATAGTGTCGCATTTCACTGAATTTGCTTTAAAACTGGAAACATTTTCTCAGCCACACAGCAAACAGTGTAGTATTTCATTGAATTTGCTTTGAAACTGGAAACATTTTCTCTCAGCCTCATGGCAAATAATGTTACGTTTCAGGGAATTTGCTTTAAAACTGCAAAACAAATGTTTTATGACAGCCTCTGGACAAGAGCTCCAAAGGACCTCCAAATGAGATTGTAACTGTCATCACCCTGCTTCCAGTTGTGAATTGGGGTGATTACTGACGTATGCACGCAGATCCAGTGAAGAAGGTATAATACTTAAGCATTTACTCTCTGTTGATGACGATACTATAACCATGCAACAGTCTATTCTTACCCTTTGATCTTCTGCACTTTGATGTTTTAAAATGCAGAGGAACAAGCTAGGAGGCTAATTTGATTGATGAAATTGCGTTAATCATTTTCATTTGTCAACTGATTGGCATCAGGTTTGGCTAGCTTAAACATTTTCCCACATCTCTGGAACCCCTATCTATCCTCTCTAATTAACCAACTTAAATTAATTTGACTTTCTCTTGTTTCATCCACAAGATTTCAAATGCGATTTTAGAGTTTCACTCATATCCTGTTCAACATTATTTTCTTTATCTCGTTCCTGAAGCTGTGATGTCTGAACAAGCTCGCTACGTGCGTGTGCGTGTGCGTGTGCGTGTGTGTGTGTGTGTGTGGATGAGTGTTATCAAGCTAGCTACACAAATCTCTGTTCTGCAATGTAATTAGGATTGATATTCTGTTAAAATACATTACATTAATTTCATTAATAATGTATTAATAAGTGTTTTATGTTTTCCTCAGTGCTCACCATTCTGCTACAAGGGCCCTTGTCAAGATAAATTATTTTCAAAACCATGTTTTCCCTAACTACTTTGTGTTAAAAAAAAAGAACTTCTAGGTTTGACAAAGAAAAGAAAAGCTACTTTGCTCCTAAGGGTCATTAAACAGCGGAACCTGTGATACAGAGCATCTGTCCCTGAACAGCCAAAACCTGTGATAGAGAGCATCTGCCATAGACCAGCCAAAACCTGTGATACAGAGCATCTGTCCCAGACCAGCCAAAACCTTTGACAGAGAGCATCTGTCCCAGACCAGCCAAAACCTTTGATAGAGAGCATCTGTCCCAGACCAGCCAAAACCTGTGATACAGAGCATCTGTCCCAGACCAGCCAAAACCTGTGATAGAGAGCACCTGTCTCAGACCAGTCAAAACCTGTGATACAGAGCATCTGCCCCAGACCATAGAAAACCTGTGAGCAGATGCACCTGAACAGTAGCTGAATACAGAACTGACAAACCTCAGTCAACCTGTGAAACTGAAATCAGTCCAGTATGAAAAATGTGTAGCCAGAAGGTGAACTCTGTGATAATCAGGGGGTGTAGAAAAAGATGCTTCCTGTCCACCAATCAGCTGTATGAAATTGACACTCTAACTCCACCCACTTTAGTACTGAGGGTTTGTGTCTTGATCAGAGTAATCCACAAAGATTGGGTTGCAACCAATGTTTCAGTGTGTTTCTAGAAGTTCTGTCTGTGCACTGCAATGTACGTTTGGAGATCTATGTCTGTTGTAATTTGTGATGATTTATACATCACACCAAAAATATTTAAGTGTTATTTACTTTGTTACACAGGTAATGTATAGTTCTGCTGCTTTAGCAGCAACTAACCTCTCTAAAATAAACATATTGACATCTTATGCAATAGCATGCTATCTACAGATCCAGTTGTACTGTATGGGGAGTGAACACACAAATCAGGTTATTAAGAGCTCAGGTGAATATACTCAAGGCCCTAAGTCACTGCACCAGAGCACTAGTCCAGCAGCCCCTCTGCTGACCACCACCTCGCTAGGCCCTCCCATAGCTGAGTGCCACCACCACTGAACCTCTCCCAGTCAGCCAGTCAGATCCCCCTGAGGGACACTACTCCAAACAACTGCCTCATCGGTTGCTACCACGGGCCGAGGCAGCCCAGCTGCCTTTATCGTCACCACACCGGCCCGGAGCCACTGTCAACACACCCCGGGATTGCGCTGTACCGAGGTGGCCAAGCTACTCTCCAGACTGACGTCACCCCAAGTCCTCCGGCGGGAGCTTATCTCATATCTGCCCCTGGAGTTAACAGCACCATATTTCCATGAGGTCGCCCAGTTCCTCTCCTGAATTACGTCTGTCCAGCTGCAATTCATACGTACTGTTCTAACTGGGTAGCCTGTACTATGTCTGACCTGTACTAGGTCTGACCTTGCGTAATAGTGTTAGAAGCACACACATAAAACCTTAGCACAAACTGGAAGCCCCTCAACCTTCAGTGTTGACATGCAAATAAAGTGCTACTAACGTGTTGCTACTATATCATTCATCACATGCAGACTGGATTAGTAAAGGAAGATGCAGAATATTATTAGTAGTATTAGAAATAATAGAGAGCTATAATGGCAATCCAAGTATTAAAGCACATTTTTAAGAAAGCCTTTGATGAAATAAGTTTGGAGTATATTCTCTGGGTGGCAATCCAAGTATGAAAGCGTACTTTGAGTAAGCCTTTGATGAAATAAGTTTGTTATATGTACATATTTTTATCCATATCAAATAAACCATTTAGAAATGGCTACATATTCAAAATAGTCCACCCATTCAAAGCTACCAGAAGTATTTGGACTGATTAACATGACTTACAATAAAGTACTCTGACTGGAAGTCTGCAACCCATGGACATCAGCAGATGGTTATCTTCCCTGGTGATGCCGAGTCAGGCCAGCACTGCAGTCATCTTCAGTTCTTTTTTTGGCTTTAGTCTTGTCTGCATGTGAAAAGCATCCTCAATTCATATTCAGATCAGGTTGACTTGGCCAATCAATAACTTTCTGCTTTTTGACCTTGAAAATGTCCTTGCCATTGTTTTTGGTGTTATTGTCCTACTGAATGATGAAGTGTCATCCAATGGGTATTGAGGCATTTTAATTTATTGTGATTTATTATCTGACTCATTGCTTCTGATGTATTTGTCAATAGCCAGCTTAACATGCAATAACACATTGTTGGTCCTCTTGTTGTCAGACAACAGACTCCAAATGCAAATGCAAAGCCGAGAATCAAGACTAGACATTGACAGTTTTCTTTTGCTGCACTAACATTGAAAGCAAACACAGATGTCTAATAAAAGACAGCTGGGAAGGCAATTGTCCAAATCAATTTTGTTTGTCAAGAGATGTAGATCAAAGTTTTTTATCTATCAACAAATCTATTGATTAAGGATATTGAACCATTAGATATAAACATTTTATCCAAATGATGAAATTAGTAAAAAAAATATTTGAACTCATGAACCACTGAAAAAGGAACATAATCAAAGATAACCAATATGCAAAAGTAGTGATTTAATACATGCTTGACAAAAGGTGATAATGCTGAGTGGTAAAGGAAAAACTAATTTAATTAGACCGAAATGCATTTCATTTCGGCATTATGTCATCATGAGTACACTGACGATGAAAGTTCTCTTCAGACCACAATCTTCGATAGTGAAAGTTCGTATAGATCACTTCACCAGTTTTCTTGGATTAAAACCCAACTATGGTGAGTGACTGATATTAAATTGGCTAATAATACAGAAATTTTAAATTGCCATTGGGTCTTGGAGATATTGAACGATACAGAAATCCTGTCAAAAAAGATACAGCCTTGAAAACAGCAGAGCTAACACCTATCCATCAACAGGAACATTACCCAGATCAATTCTCTTGTGATACTGCAGATTACATGTTGTCATGGCTTTACCAACTGAATTGTCTTGTGATACTGCAGATTACACGTCATGGCTTTACCAACTGAAGGAAAATAATTTTTTGAGGCATGTGTGGGACAATATTTAATTTTCATTGGAAAGGCATTCAAGATAAATTTAAGCGGGTGTATTTATGTAACAAACATGGGTTAGGAGTGCTAAAACTATTACATATTAAAACACTTGAACTCTCTGTAGGAACCTCCATTATACAGTAATTAGAACCTACTGTACATCAACTGGTCTTCAAGCTGATTACTAAAACATACAATTTTGTTTATTTATTTTCAGTTTATTTACCAGGCAATCAGACTATTTAGATCGCTGTAAGTAGCCCTTTTTCAGAAGGGGATCGTTTCAGAGTGTAAAGGACTACTGGCAGTGTGAAAGAAAAGGTATTTGAAAAGTGACCTGGTCAAAGACGCAGTCAATAAATGCCACTCCATCTTTTCGAGGACACATGACAATCTCTCGTCTCCTGACCTCTCCCCTCTGCCTGATCTGTAAGTGTGGAGGTGAAAGGCAGAATGCTGATGTATTTTTCCCCTCAGAAATTAAATAACATGTTCGGGCGGTATGGGCTGAGTCCAGATTCTTTAAACATATTTATGAAAACTGTCACTTTTTTTGTTGCTGTATGATTAATTCACTCCCAGCCTGGATAGCTTGAAGCACACCGTCGTCTCTAAGGACAGATGGTAATGTAGCACACCGTGTAACCAATGATGCCCTATACCCTTCATAGTGCACTATTCTTGAACAGGGGCCATTGGGGAAAAGCTTAAAGTAGTGCATTGCGCAGCTAATGTGGTTTCATTTGGAAAAGAGAATCTACCTCGTTAAAAAAAGCAATCATAAAACAAGATGATGTGGTAATAAAAATCGCAGGTTTACCCCTCAGATGTCCCACCTCTTACTTGTGCTGACCGCTAGATAATTTTTTACATCTCTTAAAGTGAAATATTGCCAGATACTGCGCTACAGCGGTTGAACTGAGGTACTGCCAGATACTGTGCTACATCTGTTAAAGTGTGACTCTGCCAGATACTGTGTTACAGCGGTTGAATTGAGGTACTGCCAGATACTGTGCTACGTCTGCTAAAGTGTGACTCTGCCAGATACTGTGCCATCATGGTTAAAGTAAGATACTGAAAAATACTGTTACCACGGTTAAAGTGGGATACTGCTATATACTGTGATTAAGGTGGGATACTGCTATTTACTGTGCTACAGTGAGGTGGGATAATGCTATATACTGTGATTACGGTGGGATATTGCTATATACTGTGCTACAGTGAGGTGGGATACTGCTATATACTGTGATTAAGGTGGGACACTGCTATATACTGTGCTACAGTGAGGTGGAATACTGCTATATACAGTGATTAAGGTGGGACACTGCTATATACTGTGCTACAGTGAAGTAGGATGCTGCTATATACTGTGATTAAGGTGGGATACTGCTATATACTGTGATTAAGGTGGGATAATGCTATATATTGTGATTAAGGTTGGATACTGCTATATATTGTGATTAAGGTTGGATACTGCTATATATTGTGATTAAGGTGGGATACTGCTATATACTGTGATTAAGGTGGGATACTGCTATATATTGTGATTAATGTTGGATACTGCTATATATTGTGATTAAGGTGGGATACTGCTATATATTGTGATTAAGGTGGGATACTGCTATATACTGTGATTAAGGTGGGATACTGCTATATACTGTGATTAAGGTGGGATACTGCTAGATACTGTGCTACATCTGTGAAGGTGGAATACTGATAGACATCACACTACCGTGGTTAATGTGGAATACTGATAGACATCACACTACCGTGGTTAATGTGGAATACTGATAGACATCACACTACCGTGGTTAATGTGGAATACTGATAGACATCACACTACCGTGATTAAAGTGGAATACTGATAGACATCACACTACTGTGGTTAATGTGGAATACTGATAGACATCACACTACCGTGGTTAATGTGGAATACTGATAGACATCACACTACCGTGATTAAAGTGGAATACTGATAGACATTAAACTACCGTGGTTAAAGTGGAATACTGATAGACATCACACTATGGTGGTTAATGTGGAACACTGATAGACATCACACTCAATCTATCAATCAATCAAATGTATTTATAAAGCCCTTTTTACAACAGCAGTTGTCACAAAGTGCTTTTACAAAACACCCAGCCTGAAACCCCAAGGAGCAAACAACAACAGTGTTGAATTTCAGTGGCTAGGAAAAACTCCCTAAGAAGGCCTGAAATTTTGGAAGAAACCTAGAGAGGAACCAGGCTCAGAGGGTTCCTCTACCACATTAAACACTACCGTCACATTAAACACTACCGTAGTTAATGTGGAATACTGATAGATATCACACAACGGTGGTTAATGTGGAATACTGATAGACATCACACTACCGTGGTTAATGTGGAATACTGATAGACATCACACTACCGTGGTTAATGTGGAATACTGATAGACATCACACTACCGTGGTTAATGTGGAATACTGATAAACATCACACTACCGTGGTTAATGTGGAATACTGATAGACATCACACTACCGTGGTTAATGTGGAATACTGATAGACATCACACTACCGTGGTTAATGTGGAATACTGATAGACATCACACTACCGTGGTTAATGTGGAATACTGATAGACATCACACTACCGTGGATAAAGTGGAATACTGATAGAATGGCTGCACCGGTGAAACACACACAGGCCTCTAGAGATGATAGGAAATCATGCTTCAAGCGCTGCATGAGCCCTCCCAAATATTCCAGGGCCATATTCCACTAACTTACTGATGCAAGAACCCTCAACAGGATTTATTTCGACCCGAGGGCCTCAACCCCTGACATCAACCGGCTCTGTGTTGCTCGCAGTTTCCAACAAAAGCCCAGGTTTTTATCTGGCATTATAGCAAAATGTCTGGAGGGGTGTGGAGCGACTATTGGCTGCCTCCCTCTCTCTGTCTCCCTATCTCACCTATCTCCCTGTGTCTCTCTGTCTCTGTCCCGACGCAGCATTGCAGCTGTCAGGATTAGTGTGTTGTGGGCCGATATGGCTGCGCTGGAATCCTGCTCCTGAGATACTGCACATCATCATAGAAGGGAATCCTCAAGGCCTGGGATTATCATGTTGGATATACCACTGCAGGTGATGGGGAGATGCGAAGTAAAGGGGGGAGGGGGCAAGAGGCCACGTTGAGAACGGGGAAGGAGAAGGAGTAGAAGTGGGGTTAGGGGAGAAAGGAGAGAATAAAGAGAGGAGAAATGAGAGGGGGGAAAGGAGGGGTGAGGGGGGTAGAAAGGAGGTGAGGGCAGTTGAGGCCCGGTATCTGATCAATCAAATAATCAAATCCCTTTTATAAAGCCCTTTTTTCTTCCGAAGGTGTCTTTATACAGGTACCAAACATAAAACCAGGCAAAAAATAGAAATTGATGGACAGTGGCTAGACTCCGTAGTAGGTCGCTACTTAGGAAGAAACCTAGAGAGGTGCTGGACTCTGAGGAGTGGCCAGTTCTCTCTAGCGGTGCCATCAATGTATTCAATGTATTTTGCATCTTCAGATGATCAGTGGGACAATAAATACAGGTGGGCTGTGCCCAGAGTCTTTAGGAAGAATCCAGATCAGCTGCACAACCAGGTGGACAAGGACAGGGATGACCTGGTGGACAAGGACAGGGATAACCAGGTGGACAAAGGACTGGGACGACCAGGTAAGCAGTGGGCAAGGATTCAGACTGACCTTAGACCCACAAGCACATTAACTAATGTAGCGTAAAAACTAGGAAATGAGAACTGTGTGGTCCGGAGATACTCTGGCCCCATCCCGAGATAACCTTGGATAGGGTGAACCAGGCTGGATATAGCTCCACACACTCTAATAAGCACTAGACCATTTAAGGGCCACCAATGAACCACAAACTACCCTGAGACAGGGCCAAGTACAGCACATGGAGATCACTCTCATTTCATGAATCTTAGGGACGGCCAGGCACTCCGCAACCGAATGGCACTGGAGAGAATATCTCTCTCCAGTGAGTGGAGAGGGGAGCCTGCCCAGCAAAGACAGCAAGAACGGCCTTGCCCTTCACATACCTGGCCCAGATTAGTGAGATGAATCTTCACTAAAAATGTACAGATTTTTTTTGATTGCTTGAGCCCTTTTGTCCAAGCAGACTTCTCTTATCAAAACAGTCAATTTTAAGCACACACTACACTAATTTGTGTCAATTCTGTAATGGCATTTGGCCTTGATATCTTGTCAGTGAATATCTTCATTTTTCATGCACTGTGGGAAAAACCTTTTTGCATGGCAAATCCAAACCTGACACTGGTCACCAGTGATGTCATGACATATTATTCATTGGCTGAAGGAGGGTGACATGCTCA
Organism: Esox masquinongy; assembly: GCA_016801175.1. Taxonomy (NCBI): domain Eukaryota; kingdom Metazoa; phylum Chordata; class Actinopteri; order Esociformes; family Esocidae; genus Esox; species Esox masquinongy. The sequence goes on along the minus strand of JACXGI010006312.1, from coordinate 8,912 downwards.
TGGGGATGGCTGTCATTGACCTTCCACCTCCATGATGAAAAGGAGATTATGGGTGCAGGTCTAGGGTCAGGAATCGGGGATTGGCACAAAACCATTCCTGAATCACGGCTGAATGGTGGAACCAAACATTATCTCACAATTTCATTGAGGAACTCATAGTGGAGACCCAGCATAGTCTCAAGAAGTGACTTATGTCCTACCAATCTTTGGATATGGCTGCAGAAATTGATATGTTTCCCCCACGATGTCCAGTCACATGGCGAGTTACTCACTGGCCAATGATATTGTGTCAACACTACATCAGGTTTTGGCCCAGTAGAAGCCTGCTTTATCAAGAAAGATGTACTTGTTAAGATTCACAGCAGTTCAGGGGTTATATGTAATACTGTCTGCCTTACTGTCTATCCTGCTCCATTTTGAAAAACATTGCCAGTATTCACATGGTTTATATGGTTTATATGTAGTGTATTCACCAAATGGTTGACTGAATATTCATTAAGAACAATCAGGATTTTTGGATTATAAGGTATATTGACGATTTCGAAGTGTTTTAAAAATCTGTTTTTGAAAACTGTCTTGTCTCTGATAACATTTAGTTGTATTGCATTTTTTAACCACGGATTTCCAGATTAAGTGAAAGATGAACTATTAATTAAGTTATGGTTGAGTGATTGTCAAGGTTCAACAATAAAGATTACAAGATAATACAAGATTAGAACAAGATTAACCAGCGCTTTGCAGGAATCCACATTATTTACATTGACTATGTGACCAGTGGTCATGAAACCAAGTTATAAACTGGCTGTCACTCTTCTGTAAAACTGAATCAAAAGTGGAACAACTTCCACACAATTTTTTATCTGAAATCTCCTTGCAAACAAATTATTGGTTTAGAAGACTAAATGATATCAGTCAATCAATCAATCAAATTTATTTATAGAGCTCTTTTTACATCAGCAGTTGTCACAAAGTGCTTTTACAAAACACCCGGCCTTAAAACCCCAAGGAGCAAACAACAGTAGTGTTGAATTTCAGTGGCTAGGAAAAACTCCCTAAGAAGGATAGTGATAATAGTGATAGCTGATTCTAGCCCATTGACAGACAGAGCCATGCCTTCCCAAAACAACCTGAAACATACCTCAATTAGATTGGGATTGGTGGTGATCTGTCTGAGACAGGGTAGGGTCACTTTTAGTCCAGGTGAGGTCTCTTTTCAAAATGCTTTCGGGTGAAGCCAGAACATTTGAACGAGGTGATCATGATGTTTCCCCTTTAACAGAATGACTGCGACGCAACCATGCTGTGTTGTTGAGCAAATAGCAGAAGTTCCCAATGATTTTTCATGCTGACATTTTTGTAGTGCTTTACCATTGACTCCCAGTCAGAAAACCAAAGCTGGTCCCTTGTTGAATAGTGGTGCATGGAGGTATGGGATATTAAAAACCTTGTACTGTTAAATCCAGGATATAGTTATAGTGGGCTAATGCTTTAGAAAAAAAATCATCTGGACACAGTATCAGCTTTTTCTTTTAATTGGCTCCCAGTTCTTGATCTTTTGAGAATATTATTTCAGGGGTTTCCTGAAGCATACGTTGAATAGGAGATTAATAAATTGTCCATGTTGCTGGATGCAGATTTGTGCAGAGTTGGCTGACCTGTCTGGATAAACAGTATTTACTTTTTCTTCTTCTGAGACACTTTGCAATTCTATGAAACACACTAGTTCATTAATATATTATTATTGTTGTTGGCCAATGTATTGACAAGTCTTACGTCAAAGCAATAACAGTTGTAGACCAGGTCCAAATGTTTCCCTCCAATACCATACTATATACTATGACCTAACAGAACAACAAGGAACAAACCCAGGATTCAACATTAAGTTGGCCCGGGCCCAGTAAGACCTGTCATTGGGCCAGTACACAATGAGCCAGTGCTCAGTTTCCCCATTTAAATTCAAAGTTTGCATGAAAACGTTTGCTTGACATCTTTGTCACTCTTCCCGCTTCGATTTTTGCTTGTTCTCGCATTAAAATGTGTCTGTATCGCTTCTTCTCCCCCCTCGGTGTGGTACTGTACCAGTGTCGTCTTTTTGACCAATAATATTTGATGGCTCGTCTGTTTTGACTAATCATAGTTCATAGTACATTCTAGAGCCGGACCCAAACATGTCATCATACGAGGCAAAGCAAAAGCGATAATTTTTGTTTTCATGGAAAGAACAGATTCACACTATTATCAAGATTTTTTGAATAGTCGTCCTACTATTATCAAGCTTTTTTGAATAGTAGTCCTACTATTATCAAGTTTTTTGAATAGTAGTCCTACAATTATCAAGCTTTTTTGAATAGTCGTCCTACTATTGTCAAGCTTTTTTGAATAGTAGTCCTACTATTATCAAGTTTTTTGAATAGTAGTCCTACTATTATCAAGCTTTTTTGAATAGTAGTCCTACAATTATCAAGCTTTTTTGAATAGTAGTCCTAAAATTATCAAGTTTTTTTGAATAGTAGTCCTACAATTATCAAGCTTTTTTGAATAGTAGTCCTACAATTATCAGGTTTTTTGAATAGTAGTCCTACAATTATCAAGCTTTTTTGGAATAGTAGTCCTACTATTATCAAGTTTTTTGAATAGCAGTCCTACAATTATCAAGCTTTTTTGAATAGTAGTCCTACTATTATCAAGTTTTTTGAATAGTAGTCCTACAATTATCAGGTTTTTGGAATAGTAGTCCTACAGTTATCAAGCTTTTTTGGAATAGTAGTCCTACTATTATCAAGTTTTTTGAATAGCAGTCCTACAATTATCAAGCTTTTTTGAATAGTAGTCCTAATATTATCAAGTTTTTTGAATAGTAGTCCTACATTTATCAAGCTTTTTTGGAATCGTCGTCCTACTATTATCAAGTTTTTTGAATAGTAGTCCTACAATTATCAAGCTTTTTTGAATAGTAGTCCTACAATTATCAAGCTTTTTTGAATAGTAGTCATACTATTATCAAGTTTTTTTGAATAGTAGTCCTACTATTATCAAGTTTTTTGAATAGTAGTCCAACAATTATCAAGCTTTTTTGAATAGTAGTCCTACAATTTGAAAACTTTTTTGAATAGTAGTCCTACAATTATCAAGCTTTTTTGAATAGTAGTCCTAAAATAATCAAGGTTTTGTGAATAATCGTCCTACTATTATCAAGCTTTTGTGAATAGTAGTCCCACTATTATCAAGCTTTTTTGAATAGTAGTCCTACAATTATCAAGCTTTTATGTCACATCAAATGCAAGCTTATTCATGATAATGACGTTTGTAGTAATATTTTGATAACTATTAATTAAATAGTAATGATTTACGTCGCATCATATTTATATAAAGAGCAATTGCTTGTATCAGCTCATGTCTCACATTACATGTGGTATAGATCAATATTCTGATGATTTGATATTTACATACAATACGTCTGTACAATACAATTGTATTTTTTGTGTGCTTTTTTTGTTATTCATTTCAGTCCAGTAAAAATTCAGTCTCCAGTAAATTTCAGACCAACTGGTCGAATTGGGCCAGTGAGAAAAAAAGTTAATGTTGGACTGAGTCAGTGGAACACTCACATCAGAAGGTTTGGATTTGAGTGTCAGAGGTGTGCACTGAACCCTTTAATACTCGATGGCTATCCACAATGGAGGCTGGCTCAGTAAAATGTAAATCAAGTTTTTCTGCACAGCAAGGTCAATTCAGTTTTGATATTCTTACACAAGAACATTCACCCATTCCACTAAAAGAGGGAGAGGGAAATAGAGTAAGAAAAAGATATATATATATATATATAGATACAGCGTGACACAGCTCCGAGCCCTCAAAGACCATTGACTCTCTCCCTTTTCTTCGCTTTTTAGCTTTACTGAGACATTAGATAAATCCTATAGAATAACCCCCCCATATAGCTTCACCAAAGGCACCTTGCCCCCCCCCCCCCTTCACATCAAACGTCCCTCAGCCTCGCCAATCCCAGCTTAACCCTGGCCCCTCACAAAGTGGAGACTGTGTGTGAGTGTGTGTGTGTTTTTATGTGGGAAGCCAGGCGAGCGGAGCTAGCGGCTTTCCCATTAGCGCTACAGAGCTGGCGGCGTTTCACTTCGGCATGCTACCCTTCGCCTTTACTCATTTGGGAGATCTTAAAAAGTCGGGGATGATGAAAAAACCTTTCATTTCAGCTTTCAACTTTCTCTCGCTCCCTCAATCACGACATTCACACTGTGCATCTTTCCCCCTCCCCCCACCCCTCCCCCCATCTCTGGTCTGGTCAAAAGTTGTGCACTAGAAAAGGAACAGGGTGTAATTTGAGAAACAGTGTCAGTTTCACCCCACATCGCTGAGCAGGACACCTACCTACAATTGACCTGCCTTTCAGTATCATCGCAGATTATTCAGTTGGTCACTTTCTGTTAACTGATTGGTTTAATGGATGTTTTAATAGGTGCTTTACACAAAGGTTAAACCTCCACAATATATGTCTCCATTAAAATGAGAAACAGTGACTGTATTTGTTTGTGTTTGTGTGTGTATGAGAGTGTGCAAGTGTATGCATGTGTGCGTGTGTGTGTGTACATGAGTGTGTATTAGTGCATTAACATTAAGGGTTCGGATAAGTAAAGATCTTTTTTTAAGAGAAATGCATTTTGATGTCCCTTTTCTATAGCTAGCTTATACATGTATGGGCAGTGTGTTTTTTGTGTGTGTTCGAGTGTATGTTCATGAGTCCCCATGTGTATGTTTGTGTGCGTGTGTGTTTGTCTGTGTGAATGTGTCTGTATGAGTAGCCGTGTGTGTGTGAGTGCTTGTGTATATTTGTGTGAGTGTGTATGCATTTACTGCATGTGTTGGTGCGTGTCTGTTAGTGTTTCTCTAAGTGTGTCTGATGGTGTGTTTGTATATATGTCGGCTAGTGTGTTTGTGTGTGTCCACCTACTTTCTGTTTTCCTCTCTCCAGCAAGATGAGAGGTTGTGTGAGATAGTGCTCTTTGATCAGTCAGAGTATAATTAAAAAGAGGTAAACTGACACACACACACACACACACACACACACACACACACACACACACACACAATCCACTGTTACGTTGCTCGAAGGCTGACTCCTTGCATATTGTTTTCCCTTTATTTTCTCCAAGAATTTTACTTTTTTAAAACAAGCGTCTATAAATATATACTGTTAGTTAGAACATTATTATTATCACAATTAGATAATAGAATTAGAATTCTGCATTGCTGGCTAGGAAGGGGGAGATGAGGGAGGAAGTGGGATGATGAGAGAAACAGAGGAACATGAAAGGAGACATGATGATGGGTGGAGGGGTGGTGGGGTGGAGGGTTTGAGGGGTGGAGGATAGGGCAGCAGGGTTTCGGATTATAAGCAAGAGAATGTGAAGATAAAATGAAATCATCAGACACTCAAGCGATTATGCTAATGTACTCATTGTGTATTCATCACAGGTTAATCGTCTAGAAGGAGAGAGAGGTAAAGAGTGTGTGAGAGAAGTCAGGAGAGAATGAGAGGGGGAGAGACAGGGAGAAAAAGAGAGAAATGGGGAAAGAAACAAACAGACAGACAAAGTAACTGATAAAGAGATGGGGGAAAGACAACAGACAGACGGACAGACAAATAGACAGACAGATAGAGTGATAAATAAATGAGGATTGGCTACAAACAGACAGATAGAGTGATAACGAGATGGGGGAAAGACAACAGACAGACATATAGAGTGATAAAGAGATGGAGGAAAGACAACGGATGGACAGAGTGTTAAAGAGACTGAGTAAAGCAGGAAGGCAGACAGAGGGAGAGAGAACAGACATCGAGTGGCCCTCTGTAATGTTGCAGGACAGACACTTCAACAGCTAACCCTTATTCCAGAACTACTGCTGTCACAATGTCACAATGTCACCCCAATGGATGTGACTGGACATTACCGTGACGTCCCGTCAACCCCGCCCAGCTCCATCTTCTGTTTTAGGCTTGCATTTGTAGGGATAAGCTGGGCCATGGTACTGATGCATCATTCATCGCGTCATTGGTGGATAACTCTGAGATCGGTTAAGGTGTCCAGTCTGTTCCTGTATGAATGTTATAAAGTTACGCTGCACCTGAGATGAACTATAACAGTGAGAAGGTGAGGATTGTGGTTGGCCAAATGCTTGCACAGATGTCCAGATAAAAATAAACAGTGAGCAGGATGGTTCCTGTACAGATGTCCAACCTAAAACCCCAAAGAGCAACCAACACAGGTCAGTAACCCTGTGACCTTTAACCTAGCGATAAGAAGAGAGGGCTTAAAGATCTCAGGAATCAACACGTCATCAACACACATGAACACACACCAACACACACAGTTCCAGGGTGTGTGTTTGTGTGTGTGTGTGTGTGTGTGTGTGTGTGTGTGTGTGTGTGTGTGTGTGTGTGAGGCACCAAAGAGCTGCAGCAGGGCACGGCAGACAGTGGGAGATAACCTTTGATGTGTGCTTTCACACAGAGAAGCCCTGATCTCCTACTGCTTGCCTTATCACCAGGCACCGACGCTGCATCTCACACACGCGCACACACGCATGCGCCCGCAAAAAACACATGCGCACGCACGCACACACACACAAACACAGTGCAGCTATACTGAATATCATGAGGCGGCTCCCTTGACTATCCTCCAAATGGGCTGTTATCTCTTCCCGGTCTACTTTACTCCTAATACCAAAGCACTGTTCAGTATATATACTGTAGTCTATAGAGCTTTACAGTACATCCACTCATGCATACCATATAAGTACTATATACAGGAGATAGTGGAGAGAGAGGTAAATACATACTGTATACTGGCACAGACTACACACACACACACACACACACATACAAAAGAAGAGACACACAGAGAGAGATAAAGAGTCATGGGAGAAAGAAAGAGACACACACAGAAAGAGAGAGAAAGAGAAAGATACACACACAGAGAGAAAAGAGATCCTCACGGAGAGAAAAAAAAGATCCTCACAGAGAGAGAAAAAAGATTCTCATTGAGAAAAGAGATCCTCACAGAGATGAAAAGATCCTCACAGAGAGAGAAAAGAGATCCTCACAGAGAAAGAAAAGAGATCCTCACGGAGAGAGAAAAGAGATCCTCATAGAGAGAGAACAGAGATCCTCATGGAGAGAGAAAAGAGATCCTCCTGGCAAGAGAAAAAAGATCCTCACAGAGAGAGAAAAAAAATCCTCATGGAGAGAGAAAAGAGATCCTCACGGAGAGAGAAAAGAGATCCTCACAGAGAGAGAAAAAGATCCTCATGGAGGGAGAAAAGAGATCCTCATGGAGAGAGAAAAAAGATCCTCACGGAGAGAAAAAAGATCCTCACGGAGAGAGAAAAGAAATCCTCCCGGCGAGAGAAAAAATATCATTGCGGAGAGAGAAAAGAGATCCTCACAGAGAGAGAAAAGAGATCCTCAGGGAGAGAGACAAGAGATCCTCCCGGCGAGTATCTTCAGAGTTCAAAGCCAACCCAGATAAAGCAAACAGAGCAGAATCAGGACTACATTCTGTCATTACAAACATCCAGAAAAGAGCTTTTCATTTTCACATCCACCTAAAGGAAAGCAAAAAACAAGCTTTTCATTTTCACATCCACCTGAAGGAAAGCAAAAACATCCATGACAAAGCCTTTATTTACAGAGAGATTAATCTAGAGAACAGCCTCTAAACCCAGCCTTAACCCCAGGACAGCAACACAGTTTGACCCAAACAAATCATAAGCAAAAAAATTTTATAAGTAACTGTCTCACTGGAAATAATCCCCCGAAACAAGTGAAGAATAACCTCCCAACTATGTCCAGACTCATTGAGTATGGCTTTGCTATCTGGAGAGGCCGTTATGTCTGCCCCAGGCAGTAAGAGAAGACAGAGACATAGGGACGTACCCGCAAAACTGAGGTGGAAACTGAGCAGCACTTCCTGATCTCCTGATAGATAGATGTGTGACCACATTGGACACACATCATTTTCCAAAGAATTACACAGACCCACAAAGAATTTGAAAACAAATCAAACATTAATAAACTCCCATATCGGTTAGGCGAAACACCCAAACGTGCAATTACAGCAGCAAGATTTGTGATCAGTTACCATGAGAAAAGGAGCACAAACATTGTAAACAACCGATATGCATCTCTTTTATATTCCCTTGTCATTCTTACTTAGACCATTTGCATGATGTTACAACACTATACATAGAAAATGATAGAACGTTTGTAGGGCCTTTATCTTTTAGTGTGTGGAATGTTCACTATAAATTTGAGTTTCATTTTACGATTTCTCAAATTTTCTTCAATCAACTTTACATGCTGGGCCTACTGTATCAAACGTTATTAGACATTTTACAACTGCCTGTATTAGAACCGCTAGTACATACTGTATTAGACCAGCTGATACATACTGTATTAGACCAGCTGATACATACTGTATTATACCTGCTGGTGCATACTGTATTAGACCTACTGGTATGTACCGTATTAGACCTGCTGGTACTTACTGTATTAGACCTGCTGGAACATACTGTATTAGACCGGCTGGTACATACTGTATTAGACCTGCTGGTACGTACTGTATTAGACCAGCTGGTACATAATGTATTAGACCTGCTGGTACATACTGTATTAGACCTGCTGGTACATACTGTATTAGACCAGCTGGTGCATACTGTATTAGACCAGCTAGTGCATACTGTATTAGACCAGCGGGTGCATACTGTATTAGACCAGCTTGTGCATACTGTATTAGACCAGCTGGTGCATACTGAATTAGACCAGCGGGTATCTACTGTATTAGACCAGCGGGTACATACTGTATTAGACCAGCTGGTGCATACTGTATTAGACCAGC
>JACXGI010006311.1:0-41593 GCA_016801175.1 Esox masquinongy | reverse complement strand
TCACCCCTCTGAGCCTGGGTCCTCTCTAGGTTTCTTCCTAAATTTCGGCCTTCTTAGGGAGTTTTTCCTAGCCACTGAAATTCAACACTACTGTTGTTTGCTCCTTGGGGTTTTAAGTGTTTTGTAAAAGCACTTTGTGACAACTGCTGATGTAAAAAGGGCTTTATAAATAAATTTGATTGATTGATTGATTGATTGATTGAATATATATCGTGCACCCCTAATACTTGGTCAGTAGAATTGCAACCCCGGGTTTTTCATCACACTAAGTGTGAAAATCTTTTAACACTAGAACCGCCAATCCTTTCAGACGAACATTAACAGCCAGAGCCGAACGCCATTTGTCGTCATTACCATACGAATCGGCCCTGTTAGCATACACATTCCCCTTCGCAGCATCACCTTCCAGCTAGAGTATCAGTTCATCTACTGAGTCGTAATGAAACTATATAGAATAGTCTAAAAAAATAATGAAATACAGAATTTGTTTTAAATGGTTAATGAATTTGAAAAATACAATAATGTGTTTGTATTGAAGGTCTTATCATATGAAAAAAACGACTAAAAAAAGAATACATAGAATGATTATTTCTAAGAACACAGGCTATTGTATTTTGTACGGTGTTTCAACCTATATGTAATGGCGCCTGTTGTATTTCATGCAGCGCATACATCATTTGAGATTTTTAAATTGATTAAATCACAAATCTAGTGCAAAGGCATTTTAGAAGCATTGCCTCTAGCTAATACCGGACACTCATTCATTCTTTATGGCGCAGTCTTCTAAACTCCTGACTGCATTCAATGCCAAGATGTTTTGATTTATTTTGAATTATACTTTTGTAATGCTTTTTGTGATGTGGATCAAAATGACAGTTACAGTCTATCATGTAACTTTTTGGCCACTAACATTTCCTCTTCGATCCCTGTTGTTTCGTTGTCTCCCTGAGCCACACTCATCTTCTTACTTTTCTGTCCTTTCATTTATTTCGCTCCTCTGACTCATTTCGCTGTCTATCTCTTCACTCAGACGCTGTCAAAGTGTGTACACACATCACATGGTATGCTCTATAGGGTTTGTTAGTGTAGTGGACCCGTGCGCTCACACTTGCATGTGAAAGGGCAACTGACCAATGAAACATGATCATTATATAGCGGTTTCAAACAGGCTCTAAATCGAACACAACTAAGCCACACAGCCAACGGATGCATCTCACCAGAATATAAACGAAATATTGCATACTTTCCACAACATTTACAATGTGATATTGCTTAACGTGATACTGCGAAAACGGTACTGAATGAATATACAGGTGCTGGTCATATAATAAGAATATCATCAAAAATTGATTTATTTCAGTAATTCCATTCAAAAAGTGAAACTTGTATAATGTATACATTCATTCCACACAGACTGATATATTTATTTTTAAGTGTTTATTCCTTTTAATTTTGATGATTATAACTGACAACTAATGAAAACTCCAAATTCAGTATCTCAAAAAATTTGAATATTGTGAAAAGGTTCAATATTGAAGACACCTGGTGCCACACTCTAATCAGCTAATTAACTCAAAACACCTGCAAAGGCCTTTAAATGGTCTCTCAGTCTAGTTCTGTAGGCTACACAATCATGGGGAAGACTACTGACTTGACAGCTGTCCAAAAGACGACCATTGACACCTTGCACAAGGAGGGCAAGACACAAAAGGTCATAGCTAAAGAGGCTGGCTGTTCACAGAGCTCTGTGTCCAAGCACATTAATAGAGAGGCGAAGATAAGGAAAAGATGTGGTAGAAAAAAGTGTACAAGCAATAGGGATAACCGAACCCTGGAGAGGATTGTGAAACAAAACCCATTCAAAAGTGTGGGGGAGATTCACAAAGAGTGGACTGCAGCTGGAGTCAGTGCTTCAAGAACCACCACGCACAGACGTATGCGAGACATGAGTTTCAGCTGTCACATTCCTTGTGTCAAGACACTCTTGAACAAGACACAGCGTCAGAAGCGTCTCGCCTGGGCTAAAGACAAAAAGGACTGGACTGCTGCTGAGTGGTCCAAAGTTATGTTCTCTAATGAAAGTAAATTTTGCATTTCTTTTGGAAATCAAGGTCCCAGAGTCTGGAGGAAGAGAGGAGAGTCACAGAATCCACGTTGCTTGAAGTCCAGTGTAAAGTTTCCACAGTCAGTGATGGTTTGGGGTGCCATGTCATCTGCTGGTGTTGGTCCACTGTGTTTTCTGAGGTCCAAGGTCAACGCAGCGATCTACCAGGAAGTTTTAGAGCACTTCATGCTTCCTGCTGCTGACCAACTTTATGGGGATGCAGATTTCATTTTCCAACCGGACTTGGCACCTGCACACAGTCCCAAAGCTACCAGTACCTGGTTTAAGGACCATGGTATCCCTGTTCTTAATTGGCCAGCAAACTCGCCTGACCTTAACCCTATAGAAAATCTATGGGGTATTGTGAAGAGGCAGATGCGATACACCAGACCCAACAATGCAGAAGAGCTGAAGGCCACTATCAGAGCAACCTGGGCTCTCATAACACCTGAGCAGTGCCACAGACTGATTGACTCCATGCCACGCTGCAATAATTCAGGCAAAAGGAGCCCCAACTAAGTATTGAGTGCTGTACATGCTCATACTTTTCATGTTAATACTTTTCAGTTGGCCAACGTTTCTAAAAATCCCTTTTTTGTATTGGTCTTAAGTAATATTCTAATTTACTGAGAAACTGAATTTGGGATTTTCATTAGTTTTCAGTTTTAATCATCACAATTAAATGAAATAAACATTTGAAATATATCAGTCTGTGTGTAATGAATGAATATAATATCCAAGTTTCACTTTTTGAATGGAATTACTGAAATAAATCAACTTTTTGATGATATTCTAATTATATGACCAGCACCTGTATATCGTGCACCCCTAATACTTGGTCAGTAGAATTGCAACCCCGGGTTTTTCATCGCACTAAGTGTGAAAATCTTTTAACACTAGAACCGCCAAGCCTTTCAGACGAACATTAACAGCCAGAGACGAACGCCGTTTTTCGTCATTTGCATACCAATCGTCCCTATTAGCATACACATTCTCCTCCGCAGCATCAACTTCCAGCCAGAGCATCAGTTCATCTACTGGGTTGTCATCAAGCTATATACAGTAGAATTGTCTAAAAAATAATGAATTACAGAATTTCTGTTTTAAATGGTTAATGAATTTGAAAAGTATACGTAGAATGATTGATTATTTCTGAGAACACAGGATATAGTATTTTCATTGGTTTATTATGCCCAACAAATGTACAAATGTCACAACATTTAAATTATTCAAAAATAAATCCATTAGAATTTAGTTTTCCTTTTGATCTCATTTTGACGATGTACAAGGTAAAATAAAATACATTATCGACCAGTTCGCGATGATCACAGGATATCCACATGAATAGCCATACATAGGCCTAAAGCACGGTTGCTTGATAAACACAATACATTTGTTAAATAAAGGATGATTTACAGTAGCCTTCACTGTCAAGGTGTCTCCTGTGAACACACTAGCCTCCTGCTGCTTGCTCCGCAATCACAGAACGCCCCATACTCTCCACTATTATGCACATCTCTTCCTCATCACATCACCCTGGACTTCCCATCATTACCCACACCAGATCCTCATTACCACAGCTTATAACTGCCCTTCACAGCCTCTCTTCAAGTAAAAACATTGCATTGTATTATTCAATCAATTTTATTTGTAAATGGATTATGAAAGGATGATTTACAGTAGCCTACATGAATAACGAAATCGACTATTTGATAAAATATAGAAAAGTAATTTGTCATTGCTTTGTGCGGGCTGCAGAAACCCATACATTTATACATCTCGCTCGAACTTCTACCCCACAGTCAGCACACAGCTTTGGGGGTTTGTGTGAGCAAGACCGGCAAACAAAACGGTTGCACTGCACACAGTTCTCATTGGTGTGGGTCCCTGTGCACTTGCCGACTTGATACTGTGTCTTCTTGCCGGGTGTGAGCTGCCGAGACTTGGGAAGAGGAAGTGTAGGACGTGCTGTCTCCTTGGAGGCTTGCTTCTTGGCTGTCTTGGCGTTCATGTAGTTTTCACGAAGCTCACATGCCAGGTCCATTATGAAATGTCTTCTGCTGATTGTCTTGTTGAGACATTGCTTGTACAGCATGTGTGCGTTGATAGCAGCCATGTCTAAAAGGTTGTAAAACACCGCAACAGGCCAGCGACGAGTACCTCCTTTTACAGAGTACAGTCTTGCCATCTGGTCAAGGGTATCCACGCCCACCTATTGAACAAAAAAAAGTAAAGTTTAGATTAAAAAAGAATAATAACACCAATAATAATGGCAATAATAGGATATAATGGCAGACATACCTTTGAGTGGTTGTACTGTGTCACTGTCTCCGGGTTTTTCTTGACTCCGCTGCTGATGGCTACGGTTGGATGCATGGTGCTGAGAAGGCAAACACTCTTGTTCTTCTTATATCTGTACACTGTAAGCGTAGCATTCCCATTCTCCATCACTGTTGTGGAGTAGAGCTCCACTTGTGTGTTTGTTTTGCGCTTATGTGGCGTCTCTGTTCTTGGTTCCCAAAGGCTTATTTTTTCAGTGAAAGGCTTGCCAGTGAAAGGTTCTGTGAGTCTCAAAACCACAGTCCCCAAAAGTCGCTCACCCGCTGGCCTGGTTTCATCCTTCCCCAGGTATGGAAAGCCATTGAGCATTTACTTCTTGTCAACATCAGCAGCTAACCTTAATTTGATCCCAAACTTGTTGGGTTTGTTGGCCATGTACCGGGTAAAACGGCACCAAGCTTTTGTTGGGAACAGTTGCTCATCAACAGTTATGTTCTCTCCTGGCTTGTAACAAGCAATGCAATTCTTCACAGAACTTTTCCAGGTATCTGAGATTGCAGCAAACTTGTCCGTTTCCAAGCGTAGCCTTCTTGTCTCCTTGTCGTCAAAACACAGGTGTCACATAATCGCTCTGAAGCGGTTGCGTGGTATGGTCTCAGAAAAAGTTAAACCCAAATTGATCAGACCAAAATGACTCCAAATCCATGCTCTTCCCACTGTATGCACCGTGGACATACAACAGTGCAATGCATGCTTTGAGTTCATCAACAGATGTCCCAAGCATTCTCTGTTTCTTTGCGCACAAGTAACAGTACAATCTCTGATGGGCTGCAGCATCTGCACGTCACACAAACAAAGAAAACTGTCAAGTGCCGTGCCAATGTGTTCTCTGGCATGGGTTGTTGGGCCAGCACTCTCGGTGAGGATATTCTTCAAAGGTCGTCTTCCTGGTGTGCTCTCATTGCTCCTTTCTCCCCAAATCGTGCCGTCCCTCCCAGACTCCTGTCTCGCAGTGGTATTTGGGGTCGCCGTTTGTTTTTGCGTGGAGGCTCATGCATTGGAGGTGACGGCTCATTATCAGAATCAGATGAAGACCCGTCATCTGAAATGTCAATTTCGGGGTCTGTTTCTGATCCTTCATCTGACCCCATCTCATCTAAATCTTGCAGCATCTGCAATGCTGTCAGGGTGTCGAATCATCGGGTTCGGTTTGCCATTGTGAACTAACTGCTGTAAATTGTCTGAATTGTGTCTGACTTGCTCACCGAGTTCAGATTATATACAATTAGTACCCTCATCATCATTCTTCATCATTACACTTCAGTCACACGCGTAGGTGTGTCTGGGTTGATCAGGGTATTATCGCCCATTCATCAATTGACGTCATTGCTATTTCATTGCTATTCATTAGATTAGATTAGATGTATCTTTATTGTCATCGAACACGTACAGGTACAGTATAATTACTGAAAAAGAATGTAAACAACATGTACACAGTTTCAAAGAATGATTTCCAGTAGTCTACATGAAAATATAGAAAAGTAATTTGTCCGTGTGTAATAAATTTGTTGACCTGATAATTGTTGATCGTTGGTATTTCGTTTTGTGAATAATTTTTTAGCCTCATACATTTGTAGAATCTTACTCTTCAGAAAAATAAGCAGAGGAAATTCAGAGAGACATGATAGAATGTGTATGCGATATTGTTTTTCTCTCCTAATAAAAGCAGCAGCGGTGTAATAAGTTTGCTGAACTGGTGATTACTAAAGAATTTCTGGTATTTTGTTTTGTGAATAATTATTTAGATTAACATTTTAGATTTACATTTGATGAATTAGCCTACACAAGAATGCTGAATCTCCTATCTCCTAAGTAAATAGTCTCTAAATGGTTTTCCTTTTGTGAGTTAAGAATTCTGACAACGTAATGTAATATACGCATATTTAGGAAAAGTCATGGAAGGAGGAGGGTGTAGCTTTCAAAATGGTAGTTTTATTTTAATTACAAACTCAAATAGCAATTGGCGTAGGCATTTGGCGGTTCTAGTGTTAATGTTGATGTGAAGGTGCTGGCTAAAATGATAGCAAACCGTCTGGAGGAGGTCCTGTCTGGAATCATATCAGAGGAACAAACTGGCTATATTAAGGGTAGACCCTCCTTTTTTAGCATCCGGATGTTGTTTAATATTATTTATTCCAAACAATTCTCTAAATTTCCTGAGGTGGTAACCTTTCTAGATGCGGAGAAGGCATTCGACAGAATTGAATGGGATTTTGAACACAGGTTGTCGTTATATGCTAAAGATATGTTACTCTGTCAGTGACCCTGCAGCCTGCTTACTTTCCATCCTCTCTATTCTGGAGGACTTTGCTTCCTTTTCGGGTTTCAAGTTGAATCTCCAGAAGAGTGAGTGCTTCCCAATCAATCCAGCAGCGCTGCAGCTTAAGCCGACTTGCCTTTCCAAATTAGCCTCTCTGGCTTCACATACCTCTGAGTGACTGTCCTTTTCTCTGCTTTCTTTCTTGTGCAAATGAAGTCTGACTTTCAGAGATGGGGTAGCTTACCGCTATCACTTATAGAGAGGATTAATGCTGTTAAAATGAATAATTTACCCAAATTCCTTTATCTATTTCATTCTATCCCATTGTTTTTGCCAGACTGCGTAAGCAGAGCCAGACAAGAAGAGCGAATGTCTCTTACTGAGTGAGTGAGTGAATGGACGAGTCACTGACTGCCCATTGTTAAATAGCGTAGTGGTTAGAGATGTGGACTGCCATGTAGGCGATCAAGATTTGTTCCTCCACACTGTCGGATATGAACAATCTTTGACTTTATTAGAAACAGGATAACTGTTGAACTGAACATCTATTTACATCTAAGTAAATACCTAAATAAACAAATAAATCTGGAACTGAATATCAAACTGACTGTTCTAGTATACAAAAAAAACACTGTGGGTGGGAGCTATATCAGAGTTTACATTAGCCTTTTTTTTCACTGCCAATATGGCCGTTAAAATTCCAAAAAACAGCTACCGGCAATTTGTTTTAAATAGCCATATAATAGCCTACATTTAAGCGGCAATATAACACAAATGCTATGATTTACCAAATTATTTTTATTTAAATTAGTCAGCAGAATGAACTCTTCACAATTTCTGCGAAATTAGCATATAGGCTACAACTAGGGCTGTCGCAAATATTACATAATTGCCTGATCGCAATAATTTTATAGACAACTATCTTTTTGCACAATATTTGGATACATAATCATATATCCAATCTAAGTAAGGGACTTTGAGCATGGAGCCAGCTTTCCGTCAAAAATATAAAATCCAACTCACGAGAGGTGAAGTCATTAAGCAGGAACAAGAGTTGCCAAGTCCGCTTATAATACGCAACTTTCGGCTTATTTTTTTTTGGAAGTTGCTTGAAATAATCACGGGTCGCGTGTTGTGGTTTTTTCGGCTTGTTTTAAAAGGTTTGGTCGCTTGGTAGGAAAATCTGACAAGCGACTTCGTTTTTTTTTACATTTATGGTCGCTACTTTCCCTAAATGCATTGATTGACACTGTCTGCTCACAGCCTCACAATAATATAAGTGCTGTAGTGTAATTCGCTCTACTACAAATCCCCACGTGGATCTTTCCTGCCACCACCTCCCTCCCACTGGTGAAAAATCAAGTTAGAATTCCAAGCGATGTTACAAGTTGCAACGTTTATTTGTCAAATGCACCGAGCAACACAGTGTCAGGGGGGGCATCTTGCCCCATGTTACCCTAATAAACATAACACTCTACACTAGCAGCAGTTTAGAAAGAGTACTGTAAACTAGCAGCAATATTGGTGGTGGTATTGAAATTATAGATAAGCCTATGGCAAGTATGGTAATAGTTTACATAACAATGTAAACTATCAGCAATTTTTGAAAGAGTACGATGGGGAGTATGAACAATATGGTAGAAGTATTGAATATTATAGACACTTAGTACAGCAGTGATGATGAGTCACTATATGCATCACTATATGATACATATAGCCTAGTAATAGTAGATACATATTGTACTAATGTATTTTACGCTCCCCCTTAGTGCTCCTGTCCTCTCCTCTCATATTCTGCTCGCAGGTGATCAAAGATGAGTGGATGGTGCCTGCCCTCCATATACGCGTTGTTTGATTATATGGTGGGATTATATTTGATTCTTTTTGGTAAAGAATTCTTTGCTTGTTGATGTTAAAATACATGTTTTTCATTTGAGTGGCTTCAGTTTAATATGTTGCAGGCTCATTCATTGACCGTAACACGCTATAACAGTAGAAGAGTGTTTGACCGCTCTGCGTAATGTTATATAGGCTCAGATCATTTACTGAAACTTGTTTGCTTCTAAATTTCAGTATGTTTAAATCTAGTTTAGAATTGTTTTGCAATGCACCATAATGTAGCCTAATTTCTCAACACTATTATTTAATAGAAAACGCATTTCCGTCAACACTGATCGACAAAAGAAAAAAAACAATCTAGCGCGTGTAAAATATTTTGATTAATATTGTAAGTAGAATTTTGTCATTTCCAACAATATTTCCTAATTAGATAATGCGCATTGAAATGTATGGATATAAATATATGTCCTATTGCATATTAAACGTGTATGCTGGAGTTGCTGCCGTAGAGTGCAGTGTTGAATCTCGTGCCACACTTAGTCACATGACCAAACATTCAGTAATGTCTTACTGAAACAGCAGAGGCTCGCTGTTTTCTCGGCAACAGATCATATAGGTCACACAATATTCGGCTATTTAATATGCTATTTATCTTTTTATTTGGCATATTTTACCACCGAAATATACCAGCATTTGCCGGCTAACGTAAACTCTGATGTATATATTTTTAGCTGTATTTCCCCCATAAAGTCAGTTATTTTAGTTGAGAAGCCTGATATTATAATGGAGGAAAGTACATGTCTGCATTCTCCCCAGAAAGGCGGCTCTTCTTGTATACATTGGTAGCAGAACATCCTGAAGTGTGATTTGTTAGATTACATCGTTGGAAAGAATTATGTTCTAGAATGGGCAATGTTGTTCTGGGATTTATCACTGGCCAGGAAGGATTACTTCTGTTGCGCATCCCCTTACATTGTAATGACACTCTTACAAACCATTAATGTTCGTGCATATTCCCGGGGTAAGGAGGACCTTATAAAGTGTGAGATTTAATTTAATGAATGGATAGTTACATGGCTGGAGTATTTGGAAGAGAGAACGCCTTATTGGTAGGTAATTAAAGTAAAAGTTGAATGGTTTCTTTTCATCCCTGTCTTGTATCGTGAACAAGGAGCTGATAGTGTTGCGTTATATTGTCGAAAGATAACTTTTGTGTGGAGAAATAAACTGAAAACCGATACTACTTGAATGCCACTTGTCAGCCTTGCTGTACAATCAGTTGGTCCAATGTTTACCCCGGGACCGCAAGGTTTAGCCCACGTTTTCTAACCCTATCGCTAGAATAATGCTTTCAGGTTTTTTCATGGAGTGGAGAATTGCTTTCTGAGAAAAATATCTCTGATTTAGTCTACTTTGAAAAACGTAATTTAAAGTCAATCGCATATTTATGGTAGCCCCTCTCTGGGGCACTGAGTGTCAGTGCTGGTGTCTCATGAAATCAAGGAAGAGTGCCATTCAATGGGGTCTTCAACAGTTGTTTAGATTACTATCAGGAGTTAATCATACGTACACATTTTCAGTAAAAGTGGCCCCTAAGTGATCAGACATGGCCATTGGCCCATAGTTGTGCTAGGCTAGCCAAATTCTAACAACCATGCTTGCTAGCAAAACAGAGACCGCATGCTATCGGCAGAGCAGCAGTTATCTTCAGTCTAATGCATCAATTATGTCACTCTATAACCATTAACCTTATCATGCTCATAAAAATAAATAACGCTGTCTTAAAGTTATCTTTCATTTAAATATAAATGATCTTAGGTACCATACGCAGTGACATTACCTTGACTTCATGTATGGAGCCTACGGCTCATGGCAAGGTGATGTAAGTCGCAAGTGACCAGTAGAGGCTGCGCAGCCATCGGCGACTGTCGGGGCCAAGTTCTGCCAATAGCAATAGTTTGTAAAACGTCATATCGCCGCCGATTAATCGGCCAAAGGATTTATCGGTTGACCCCTAATCATCACCTATATTGATAGTTATTGTATCAATGTCATTCACAAATGGAAGAAAACAAACGTTGTTGTGCCATGAAATGAAATAGCTTTGGCAGTGCAAAGTTCATTACTTGCTCCATGCACAAAAAAGTAACTATATTTGTTTATTGAGGTCGTACTCATTAGCGCAGGTGATTGTGATGTTAAAGGATACTTTTGGGTAACTTAGGTAATGTTACACCTCTGGCTAGCTAGCCTTAACGTTACTTAACTGTCAGTACTGTTGCTTGTTTGGTGTCATCATGTGAACACTCCTAACTAAAACTTCTGAAATGAAGTAGATTCCAGAATCAATAAAAATGTTGAGGAGTAGATGTAATTTCCAGGATTAAAACATGACAATATAACTTTTTATGTGGAAAAAACATATCAGTTATAATAAGTAAATATTCAAAATATGATATTAAAAAAGTGAATAATGTATGTTTTTATGCCATGCATGTTTTTTTTGCTGGACCGTGTGCCTAGAAGAGCGAAGTAAGTAAGAGACTGACTGACTGACTACCCCTTGTTAAATAGCGTAGTGGTTAGAGACATGGACTACGGATCAACAGGTCCCGTATTCAACTCCTGTCACAGTCAAACACATTAGGGTTTGTTCAGGACAGACAAAAACTTTGCTGGGTAGTATGTAAAATATGATTTGAGATTCATCCATTGCTTTCGACTTACAGAGTAGTTCACAAAGCGTAGTAGTTGACATTTCAACTGTCATTGTTTTCTAAAGAAACGAAATCTCCATGGAGCGTTTCTAAAGAAACGACCCTGCCATGGATTGATTGGAGTCTTTGCTTTCATAATAGGTACTATACAGCCAGACTAATACTTCGGTGGCTATAAGCTTCAGTAGCTACATTGTAGTAAGCCTAAAGTAAATCTTTATGGTTATATTGCGATGGACGAACTGCACCGACAACCAACACATTCCTCTCGGTTGCGATTTACAAAGCGTAGTTCACATAGCGTAGTAGAACTAGCCATAGAGTGATTGGAGTCATTTTTTTCATTACTGTATAGCTAGCCATCTACAGTAATCTCTTTCTAATTTAATGCATTGCATGTTGTGTAGCAACCCCGTTATACCTGTTGGTTTGGATGTTTGCTAATGAAGGGAACTAGTTTTGAGAACCGTGGAGTTTTGACCAATTGGTTTAACAATGCAGTGGTATACTGACACTCTGCAAAAGTATAGCTTAGCGGCGTAGTGGTTAAAGACACAGCCTGTCACATTGGATAACCCGGTTCGAATCCAGCTAGGGTAACGACATTCATCCCTGCTAATCGCGGGCCGGCTGAACTAGACTAGCCTGTTTCCTATTCTTGTTAACAGTGTTCTTTTTTTAAGTCAGTCAATCAGGCTTAATTATCAAACATAATTTTTCTTGGGAGGTAAGGTATCCAGAGTCTGTCGTTCTTTGCTTCAGAGATGCAAATTTAGTGGGGGGTTGGCACTACCCAACTTATGGTACTACTACTGGGCTGCCAATTTTTAGCACTGTCCTGCATTTCCACATCTCTTCCTGCTTTGCTCTGTTGTTCTCTGCAGGCACCCCCCTCTCCCTATACTGGCAATCCCGTGGTACCTTCCACACTTAAGATCTGGTATCAGTTTCAGCGTCATTTCAAATTTTTCTCTGCATCAGCTTTAGGGCCTGTTTATAAGAACCTCGTCTTCCCCCCGTCCCTAATAGACACTGGTATTACGACATTCCGAGACCTTTATAACAATGGACTCTTTTCTGGTTTTCCCACTCTGGTCTCTAAATACTGTCTACCCCGTCTCACTTTTTCTGCTCCCTGCAAGTGAGGCATTGTCTCCTCACAGTTTTCTGGCTTTGCCTGCCGAATCGCCAAATCAAGCTCCCCCGCCGAACCCACTGGCAGATCCTGGGATAGTCTATTGTCTTTACTACCTCGATATAAGGGATTATTTGGTTATTCTGTCATTGGACTGGCACTCCTCTAACAAAGCTACATCTGCCTGGGAGCGAGAGATGGGCATGGAATTCAAACAGGAGAGGTCATCCCACCTCTCCTGTTTGAATTCCATGCCCATCTTCCGCTCTCAGGCAAATGTAGCTTTGTTAGAGGAGTGCCTGTCCAGTGACAGGTGATTGACAAGGTGCGCTCCTCTCCATCTTGTGCTCGTTTTGGCCTTATACAATTTAAAGTTGTGCATAGGGCTCATTTTTCCAAGTTGAGGCTAGCTGAAATCTATTCAAATGTGAACGATGAATGTGATAGATGTCATGTTTCCCCATGTGACCTTAATCATATGTTTGTTCTTTGCCCTGCCCTATTGGGACTATTGGGAAATATTGGGAATCCATTTTCCAAATATTATCTGAACTGCTAAACATTAACCTGTAACCATGCCCACAGGATAGCTGTTTTTGGTATTCCGGGGGGTCTGTCCTCATTAGCGCCCAGCCAAGCAGACATTGTGGCTTTTACTTTCTTACTGGCTTGATGCAGGATTATCCTAAACTGGAAATCTGTTCATCTCCCTAAAGGGCTGCACAATTAATAGAAATATAACAGAAATTGTGATATTGACATGTCCAATATCCAAATCGCCAACTTGTGTGATTTTCAGCTCCAAAAAAGGTGAACGATATGCGGTTCACCTGAGGCAAGCGGCATGTATCGTATGTCCATAATTGTTTTTCTTGCGGGTGCTGTAGATATTTTTGTAGATTACTTAAATACCAGGACAAATTTTGTTTAAATACTTCTACTTCAATTTAGAGAGTGGCACCAAGATACCGCTCCGGAAAAAATTAAGAGACCACTGCACCTTTTTCTTTCCTTTCCAAAAAAGTCAAAAAGGAAGGTTTTGAGTGAGGAACAGAAGGGTTAAAATTAAGAGACCACTGCAAATTGAACACTTCTGTTCCTCACTCAAAACTTTCCTTTTCAACTTTTTTGGAAAGAAAAGACAATAGGTGCAGTGGTCTCTTAATTTTTTCCGGAGCTGTATATTGTCCCACATACACAACAGCATGGTTATTAAAAGTTCCGGCTTCAATGTCAGTGCCTATAAACAAACTTAACATGGGTGAAAATATACCTCAAGGGTTGAGAAATTTTGTCTAACCAGCTATGGCAATGGCGCAAACATTTGCTCCAAATGCCATTGCATTAAATGAGCAGTTAAACTAATAGTTCGACACAGGCTGCACCTTTAAATTGGTAATAAGTGTAAAATAGAAAACACTGAACTTTAATTCAATTTTTATTCAGTTTAATGGCACAGTATGTAGGCTATGATCTCTATTTTTAAGTGAGATTATCTACGCTGTTTACACCCATGTTTGAAAATCTCAAATCATAACTGTAATTGCAATGTGTGTTAAAGGTTCAATATTTCATCCAAATCTTGCAGCCCTAACCTCCTACTCTTTCTCAGTGGCTGTGTGAGGTTATATATTTTTAGGTCTTGAGAAAATTAAGTATTCCCTCATGGGCTCCGAGCCCATGGTGTCCTGCGAGCCCATGGTGTCCTTTTATTGAATATTTTAATACGTTGCAGAGGCTCCCTCCTGCTATTGGGCTATATATATATATAATATTTTTTAATCTATGTAACTTCAGTGTATTGGTTTTGTTTGTGTGTATTATAATATATATATATATATATATATATATATATATATATATATATATATATATATATATACACACACATACATACAGGTGCTGGTCATATAATTAGAATATCATCAAAAAGTTGATTTATTTCAGTAATTCCATTCAAAAAGTGAAACCTGTATAACGTATACATTCATTCCACACAGACTGGTATATTTCAAGTGTTTATTCCTTTTAATTTTGATGATTATAACTGACAACTAATGAAAACACAACACATTTTTAGCTGTATTTATTTGGTGCTACGGTGATTCATGGCCGAGGCAAGCCTCTGTTTCTAATTTTGCCATCTTAGCAATAGCTTCCTTACTGCCACTTGACCTGTCAAACCTGCAGGTTGAAGTCATCTCTTTAGCTGAAACTAAGACTTGCTTTCTTCGACCTGTGTTAGGCTGTGGTTATCAACTTTCAAAGCTTAATTTACTTGCAGCAGAACAGCTATAAGTTGTTAACCCATTACTTATACCTTGAAGGCCTTTTTTATAACTCTGAAATGTGCAATATTTTTCAGTTTTTGGTAACATATATTACCTCTGTACCATTTCAGGTTCCTCACTCGACTTTAACTTCTTAAATTTCAATAAAAACTGGAAAAATGTGGGTGTTCTAGAACTGTGTAGTGCACTGCCACTGCACTGAAAACTAGGCATGTAACAAGCTGACACTTTACCTTAAATTTTATACAAGCATTTTCTTATCGGTATTTGATTAAAATCTTAAAATTCCATGTGAACTGGCGCATTTAGCTTGTCGTTGTCCAATCACAACTTGATCTAAGTGGCACTAGAATAACGTTAGCCTCTTTAGGACCTATCCTATCAGGCTACTCAATTGGAAAATTAAACTAAATGGAAAGGGTGTACAACACCAACCATGTACTCTTGCTATTTAGCTATGAATCCGAATAGATTTCGAGATTAGAAATTAAACTGCTAAAAGTGATGTATAGCTGGCAAAAGCTAGCATCAGCCAGTGTTAGCCAACTAAGCTATCGTTAGTCAACTTAGATGGCCTCAGTTAGCAAACCTAAGCTTCTCTACTGTCACCCCTTGAAACACTTGCTTTGCGACATTGCGACAAAACAATTCATATGGAAAGCAAAACTACTTTGAAAGCATCAATTAAAAAGTATTGAGATCAAAAATATATATTTTGCTAATAAAATCTTTTGAAATGCGAAAACAAATTGATTGAAAATGAATGCAAATAATTATTTGAGAGGGAATATTTTTTCTTGGTAATGCGATTGTGTTAAAACAATTGTCTTTGGCTGCAGTTTTTTTTCTATCTTTGGTTACGTTACCCTGGGTTTTGCTCTAAATAAGTTTTTTACGGTTGTGAGTTTTTGGCACATTTCTCAGCCAGATTTGCAAAACAGAAAAATAAATCAAGCCAGCTGCATTATATAACGCTGTTTCCAAAAAAGTTGGGACGCTGCATAAAATGCTAATTAAAACAGAATGCAATAATGTGCAAATCTTTTATCTATATATTTCATTGAAAATAGTACAAAGTTCAAATCAAATGTCAATATCAAATGTCTGTCAAGTTAAATTTTGTTTTTGGAAAAATACATCCCGATTTTGAATTTGATGACAGCAACACATTTCAAAAAAGTTGGAACAGGGGCATGTTTACCACTGTGTTGCATCACCTCTTTTAACAGTACTCTGTAAGCGTTTGGGAACTGAGGATACCATTTGCTGCAGTTTTGAAATGTGTTCCAATTTTTGCTTGTTACGGGATTGCAGCTGCTCAACAGTTCGGGGTCTCCTTTGTTGTACTTCTTGTTTCATAATGCGCCAAATGTTTTCAATAGGGGACAGGTCTGGACTGCAGGCAGGCCAGTTTAGCACCCAGCCTCTTTTACTACGGAGCCATGCTGTTGTAATACATGCAGAATGTGGTTTGGCATTGTCTTAGAGTCCAACACTAACTTTTTTTTTTCTCACAGTTGGTCTGAAATCTACTGGCCCGGACTGTATTTTTACAGGCCCAAACTGGATTTAAAAAAAACATTGTAATTGTATTTTTCTGATATTTTGTATGTAAATATATAATCAGAATATTGATGTATACCACAGACTTGCATGTGATGAGACATGAGCTGGTACAAGCAATTGCTGTTTACAAAATGATGCAATGCACATCATTACTTTTTAATAAATGGTTATCAAAATGTTAGCAAATACCATTATCATCTTTCATAAAGAAGCTTGCTTATTTGATGTAACATAAAAGCATAAAAATAAAATAATCAAGTTAATATATTTGTGGTAACACGTCAATATGGCGCAATGCAGAACTTGCACTAGTTGGGTGACTGATTGGTGCAGTCGCAGGGTGGGACTTAAGAGCAGGTTTTCGGTAGTTGTTCATTCCCTTAAATAACAACCCTGCCTTATCAGCTTTCATCGGGAACGCACAACACGAACGGAAGTACGTGTCCCTTGCCATTATTGTTTGACCCATGGAACCTGTTCTTTCCACGAAAACAAAAATGATCGCATTTGATTTGCCTTGTACGATACAATTTTTGGGTCCTGCTCTAGAATGCACTATGAACTATGATTGGTCAAAACAGATGAGCCATCGAATATTATTGGTCAAAAAGACGAGACTGGTACTGTACCATGCCGAGGGGGGAGAAGAACGTCCACAGATGCATTTTGATAAGATCCTATGGATTTATGGGGAAACTGAACCCTGCCTTCCCTGAAAATGATGTAATCTGGATGCCAGTATATGTTTTGCACTGTGCGCTAACTAGAAGCCGGATGTCCGGAAGATGCAGCGTCCTCGCGTTAGTCCAGAAGATGCAGTGTCTATGATTCCCAAAAATTATTTCAAATTTTGATTCATCGGGCCACAGGACAGTTTTCCACTTCGCCTCAGTTCATCTAAAATGCACTCAGGCCTACAGAAGGCAGCAGCAGTTCTGGATCTTGTTTATATATGTTTTTTTCTTTGCATGGTAGAGTTTTAACTTGCATTTGTGGATGCAGCGACGTACTGTGTTCACAGACAATGGTTTTTGGAAGTGTTCCTGAGCCCATGCAGTGACTTTCACTACAGAATTGTCTGTTTTTATTGCCCTGAGGGCCCGAAGATCACAGCCTCCAATATTGTTTTTCGGCATTGTCCCTAGCATGCAGTGATTTCTCTGGATTCTCTGATTCTGAACAAACATTCTGTATTTTATTATTTTTAGACTATTCTATATAGTTTGATGAAGAACCAGTAGATTAACTGCTGCTCTGGCTGGATGATGGTGCTGCGGAGGAGAATGTGTATGCTAATAGGGCCGATTCGTATGCTAATGATGAGAAATGGCATTTGGCTCTGGCTGATACTGTTGGTCTGAAAGGCCTGGTGGTTCTAGTGTTGAAGGGGCACTGTGTAGAATCGTGCCTCTTAACAATAACACAACTTCTATCCTCCTCATTTTCCCTTACCGAACGAGACCGGTATAGCATTAGCTAGTACAAGGTGGGTTTGAGTGGGAACGGTAGTACTGCGAGTGTCTAAAGGGTGTATAAGCAGATTACTAGTTAATGGACCGTTGAGAAAGTTTAAATGGGGAATATGTTAGTCACTCAGATTCATTTTGTAGAAAAAGATTATTTGAAACGTTAACTTTAAACATTAATTGCAAATGTCTACAGGTCATTTTTACTTGTGTTTATGGTAGTAGTACAGTAACAATTGTGCTATACAGTATATTGCCGATATGCTATTATGAGCAAGAGCTATACCCATCCACTCTATGTTGTGTCGTGCCCAAGAACAGCCCCGGCCATGCTATATTGGCCTTATAACACATCCACCGTCATTTATTGCTTAATTTCACCATTTGTTTTGTACAATATTATTTTGGTATTACAAGCTGTATATCATGCACACTGTGTAAAAGCAGGTGTTATAAAACTAGATTTTATTTTTAAGCCAATAACAAAAGAATGGTAACAAATCTGTAACATTTTAAATCCAACACCTTATGTTGTTTCTCATATCACTTTAGACCAACATATGACAGCTTATGACATATTGTATATTTCTTTTATACAGCATTTCCAAATACTTTATGAATGAATACAGTTGTGCTCAAAGTTTGCATACCCTTGGAGAATTGGTAATGAATGTACCATTTGTAAAGAAAACATGAGTGAGCAGGCAAAACACATCTTTTGTTTTTTATGGGATTCACATTCAGCTGTAGGTCATCACAGAATGGCACAGTCATAAAACAAAACATGGCAACATAGAAAAAAATGAACTGACCCCTGTTTAAAACTCTGCATACCCTTAGGTCCTAATACTGTGTATTGCCCCCTTGAGCATCAATGACAGCATGCAGTCTTTTTTAATAGTTGTCTATGAGGCCCCGAATTCTTGCAGGTGGTATAGCTGCCCATTCGTCTTGGCAAAATGCCTCCAGGTCATACCAAAGTCTTTGGTCATCTTGCAAGAACCGCACGTTTGAGATCTCCCCAGAGTGGCTCGATGATATTAAGGTCAGGAGACTGTGATGGCCACTCCAGAACCTTCAACTTTTTCTGCTGTAACCACTGGAGGGTCAACTTGGCCTTGTGCTTAGGGTCATTGCCGTACTGGAAAATCCAAGAGCATCCCATGCGCAGCTTTTGTGCAGAAGAATGCAAATTGTCTGCCAGTATTTTCTGATAACATGCTGCATTCATCTTGACATAAATTTTCACAATATTCCCTGTGTCTTTAGAGCTCACACACCCCCAAGACATCAGTGAGCCACCACGATGATTCACAGTGGGGATGGTATTCTGTTCACTATAGGCCTTGTTGACCCCTCTCCAAACGTAACGCTTATGGTTGTGACCATAAAGCTGTATTTTGGTCTCATCACTCCAAATTACAGTGTGCCAGAAGCTGAGGCATATCACCGTGTTTTCTTGCAGATTTTTTGTGTCATTGGTGCTGTAAAGGCTTCTTTCTGGAAACTTGACCATGCAGCTCATTTTTCTTCAAGTATCGTCGTATTGTGCTCCTTGAAACAGCCACAACTTTTTCCAGAGCAGCCTGTATTTCTCCTGAGGTTACCTGTGGGTTTTTCTTTGTATCCTGAACAATTCTTCTGGCAGTTTTGGCTGAAATATTTCTTGTTCTACCTGACCTTGGCTTGGTAGAGATGCCCGAATTTTCCACTTCTTAATAAGTGATTGAACAGTACTGACTGGCATTTCCAAGGCTTTGGATATCTTTTTATAGCCTTTTCCATCTATATAAAGTTCCATTACCTTGTTACTTTGACAGTTCTTTTCTGCTCCCCATGGCTCAGTATCTAGCCTGCTCAGTGCATCCACATGAGAGATAACAATCTCATTGACTATTTATACACCGACACTAATTGCAATTTTAAAAGCCACAGGTGTGGGAAATTCACCTTTAATTGCCATTTTCACCTGTGTGTGTCACCTTGTGTGTCTGTAACAAGGCCAAACATTCAAGGGTATGTAAACTTTTGATCCGGGCCATTTGGGTGATTTCTGTTATCATTATGTTTTAAAGAGGAGCCAAACAACTGTGATAATAAATGGCTTCATATGATCACTATCCCTAAACAAAAGACAGTTTTCTTGCATGATCAGTCATATTTTCGAAATGAATGCCAAAATTTCACAATTTCTGCCAGGGTATGTAAACTTATAAGCCCAACTGTACATAATGACACCTACAGTAACGTGTTAAATGTGTTTTACCAGAAGATGTGGTCATTGAGATGATGTGCTATCGAATTGTGTTCAAAGTGATCTGATTAATTATTAAACAAAAACGTAGGGTAGTCAAAATAACTTCAACAAAGTGATTTGAAAGATTACATTTGGAAGGGCAGCCCAAGTACTCTCTTTTAATAGACTAAATTATATATTGAGTTTTAAAGAGATGAAATAAAGGGAGATGTTGTAGTTCTACTAGCTGATTCAGGTGTATTTTGTTTCCATTGTTACAATATTGTGTGTGCTTGCCAGCTGATCTGCTGACTGGCCATGTCATATATTAAACAGGGTCCATGTCATGCCAACAATGAAGCCTCATCTCTCTTCCTGTCCGACGGAGCAGTAGCCAAACCCACGCACACCCACACACCCACCCAACAAACCAAGTGGTAGAACCCTCTAGATTAGGCAGGGTGCAGTTGTTGCCTTTTTATTTCCAAAAGGTTGTTTACTGACTGGTCTTTGTGCTGCAAGCCATTGCAGTCGGTTCAGAGTGCTGCATCCTCTAAAATGTATTCATTTAAAAAGCAATGTGCCAAACAGGTGGGCTATTGGATTATTCTGGACATTAACAGAAGCCATTTGTCCTTTTCTTTTCAATAACATGCTTTCAGGAATGTTAACAAGCTCGGTCTGCGCAGTTTTCAAATGTGCTCATGTAGCATGGCTTGTCATTTGCTGCCAATGTAAGGTGGACAGTAGGGATGGGACGATAGACGATGTCAGTGCTAATGGCGATGGAAAATACTCACAATTATGAAACCGTTGAGATATTCCATAATCGGGATAATCGTAAATTGGGATAATCCTCATGAGTGACTTGAAAAAGCTCTGCCGGTCACTGATGTTTCCCTGACTGCTTGTTTTTTTAACAAGCAGAGTGCACATCTCATATCACGTTGTGCTATGCCATTAAACATCCTCTGCAATGTTTTGTCAATGAAGCTGAATGACTCTGCTAGGGAGCACCCATAAAAATGTAGAGATTTACATTTTCTTGTATTATTGCAACAAAACCTTTCTTTGATTATATTTTATTGTAATGGGTTTTTAAATGCACATGAACAAGATTTTTTTAATGGAAGAATATGAGCAGAGATTAAAGTGAACTGGGTGAGAGAATTCCAATTCCATTGTTAAATGTCGTCATGAGTTGGATTTGTACTGTATAGATTTTACTAAAAAACTTTCCCAAAACTTTCCATTGACAGAATGCAATCTTAAATTATGAAAAGGCCCATTATTCCCATAAGCCTATTATCTCGGAGGAAGCGCGAGAATAAACGACTATAAGAACAACTTGAATGTGCTTCACTGTCCGCCAAGAAAGTGTCCTCATGGTCGAGGTCTTCGTCGGATCACGAAATGTAAATCCCAGCCGAACTCCATCCTTGACATCTTTATCCGACACCCAAAATATCTGTTTCCGATTTGTTGTGAAATCAATACCCAATCCGACTGGCATCCAAAGTCGGCCATATCTGATCCGAAATATGCCAGGGATCAGGAATAATCAGATCTTAATTTTTGTCGGATGGAACTGTGATGGAACTGTGTCCGAAAGATAAAAAGGCTGCATTTAGTCCGCTAAATTGTTTAAACCTGTCTGGCAGTTGCCATTGATGTTGCACATGCATTTTATATTATAGCTTGGCCAATCTCAGATTTCTCACGATCTACAGTATTTTCATGAAGTCATCCCTTTTTTAAAATGTGTAGCCAAGAAGAGTGTGTATTATAAACGCATCTCTCTCACCCGCCCGCTAATTTGTGCGCTTTCATTTATTTGTTGAATAGGATATTGCTTGGGCACGAATTAAGCCTAACTGGCCTTTATACATTACATGTGTAGGGCTATACATGCGTGTGCGGGGTGTCTGATAGTAGGCCAGTCATTAAAATGAACGTCCTGCAAGAGTTATGGTGCTTCTATTTTGTCACCGCCGCACACAGTCAACAGTGTTTTAGGCTATTCATTGCGATGGAGAATGATATTTTGAAAAAAGTAGTTTTCCAATTCCTTTACAACAGTACTAGTCTAACCACTATACTTTGTAGCCTACAAAAAGCTTCTGATCACGTCTCCACTTCCCGCTATGCAAATGCTTCCATTCCATTACCGCGGAAAATATCCAATTGAAACAATGTTGAAGTCAAGCAGCTATGAGAGATGCATGTAAAAACAACCTGTCAACAAACTGCAAATTGTAGAAAATATAAATAATAGTATATAAATTATTATACATATATCTCCTTCGATATTCTTCATATATTTTCGTTTACTTTATTATTAACGCTTTCCTACTGAAAGTGACAAGAGAAGACAAATAGAATATCATTTGCGCAGGCCAAAATAACATTGGCTATCTGTATGATCTGCACAATACATGATGATCACAAAATAAAGGGGAGCTGTTATAATGAATTATGAAATTATTATGGATAATCGACACATCAAATAGGCCTATCATTAGCTAATGGTAACCACTACTTGTTTTAGTTAACTGGTGGAGCACCTATCTCACTAAATGCCACTAAACATCCTTTGCAATGTATTGTCAATGAAGCTGGCAACCATATACATTTAGAGATTTACATGTTCTAGTATTAATACAATAAAAACCTTCTTTATATTATTTTATCTTAATGGCTTTTTAAATGCACAAGAACACGATTTATGTAATGGAAGAATATCCGATCAGCCGTTTTGAGCTAGAAACCAGAATTGTTATTGTGGTTGTTATTAATTGTTATTAATCGGGATAAAATCGTAAATTCGGATAATTTTGGCCAGGATAATCATGGCATGAAATTCTCAAATCACCCCACCCCTAGTGGACAGATTTCTTTACTGAGAGCCACTGTGTAACATTCTAAAATATTTAAGTCTTCCACTAGTGTCTCTTAAAATTGTGTTCATTTTTACACAAAAAATGTATTCTCCCCCTCAAAAATATTTATGCTTACATCTACAAATTTTCAAATCACCCAGATTCGATAGCAGATCATATTAGTTTATGCTGCACTGGTTGTTGGCATGGTTATTCCAAAAGTATTAAATAATGATATACAGTACCCATTCTGGGTAAGTGTGTCCAAACTTTTGACTGGTACTGTATTTGCTCCTATATAAGGTTTACAAAGGAATTAGTTATTTTGAATTAAATTGGTGTGATATTTTTTGGTTTCAACAGAGTACGGTAACTTTTTTGGCACTTAATGTTTGCTGGTGCTTTCACAGGTACATGTTTTTTCAATAAAGCAAAGAAGAATATGCATTTATGTTGTGAATTGTTTACTCACCATTTGTCTGTGAATCCTGTCTAACAGGACACCCATCAGGAAAGCTACTATTTGCAGGCTTTCATCTGAGCACCACTCTAACCACATTGTAGCCTAAATATCAATGGACAATACCTTAAAATGCTTAGGTGTGATTCAGATTTGGAACAAATGTCTGCACACCAAGCAGCTCTCCAGATACAATATGAGGGGTTTGTATTGTAAGCCTAATATAGCAGTTACTCTAATTGGTGCTTTGATCAAGAGCACAGTGGTAAACAATGCCAGAGCCCTAAAAATGACCTCCAGCAGGCTACCAAACTGTCAGAAACAGGGTGGCATGAGGGGCCAACTTTCTCTGGTGGGCCCTGTGCTCACAGCCCAGCACCGTACAGCTCGATTGGCATTCGCCAGAGGTGTTCTCTAGAATTGGCAGGTCCGCCGTTTGCATCCCGTTCTCTTCACAGATGAGAGCAGGTTCACACTGAGCATGTGACAGACATGAAAGAGTCTGGTGACGGCGTGGTGAACGTTATGCATAACGTTATCCAGCATGACCGGTTTGGAGGTGGGTCAGTGATGGTCTGAGGAGGCATATACTTGGAGGGTCGCGCAGACCTCCACGTGGTAGCCAACGGTACCCTGACTGCTGTTAGGTACAGGGATGGAATCCTCTGACCCATTGTCAGACCTTACGCTGGTGCAGTGGGCCCTGGGTTCCTCCTGGTGCAGGACGATGCCCCGGCCTCATGTGGCCAGAGTGTGTAGGCAGTTCCTGGATGACGAAAGCATTGATGCCATGGACTGGCCCTTACGTTCCACTGACCTGAATCCAATTGAGAACCTCTGGGATGTTATGTATCCCAGTGCATCCGACGCCGCCAAGTGGCACCACAGACTGTTCAGGAACTCACTGATGCCCTGATCCAAGTCTTGGAGATCTCCCAGGACACCATCCACTGTCTCAGGAGCATGCCCAGACGTTATCGGGAGTGCATACAGGCACGTGGGGGCCAATACACACTACTGAGTCACGTTATGAGTTGCCTTGATGAAATTTACGCAAGTTGGAATAGGCTGTGATTTAATTTTACTCAGATTTTTGGTGTGAGTTTGAATCCAGCCCTCAATCGGTTGGTGATTTTGGTTTCCATTGACTGTTGTTAAGACATTTTGTCCTCTACTGTACATTGTGAAATTAATAAAGGTTTTGATCTTTAATATTTTTCCTTCATCGAGACCCAATGTGTGATTTAAGTGTTCCTTTATTTTTTTGAGCAGTGTATTTATTTATTAACGTAATTCCTGAAAGGTACTGTTGCCATATCTTTAATTGAAATATATATTTTGCAGGATTCTAAGCCAGACAATATAACCAGTGTGAGTGAATAACATTGCATTTATTTTATTTTTTTCCAGTCAAACAAGGCAAGGTTTTGTTTCCTCCACCAGGTTTTTTTTTTGTTTACAAAATTCTAAATGTGCCGAACATTTGCGGTCCGGGAGGCAAATGTGTTCCTTGTGAAAAGTGAGACCTATGCTCCATATTTCACAAAACTATATCATAGATTCAAGTGTGTGTGCATTCGAAGTTTACATTTTTACTTTGCGCTAGCATGTGGCCAATTGACATGCCATTGTAAGAAAACTTTGGCCCTTTGCCTTTCCCCATCGCATGAAAGTTAACCTCTTAGGTCTTACCTTTCCTGAGAACGTTTTTCAAAAGTTGTTGGAAATATTATGTAAATCAAAAAAACTGCTAAACCTTCCGTATCCTAATGGTAGA
Organism: Esox masquinongy; assembly: GCA_016801175.1. Lineage (NCBI taxonomy): Eukaryota > Metazoa > Chordata > Actinopteri > Esociformes > Esocidae > Esox > Esox masquinongy. The sequence continues at coordinate 16,523 of JACXGI010006311.1, read as the reverse complement.
AGTTCTACGGATTCATCTGAAAGGTATGACCAGTAAGACACTGTTAATGGATGCAGCACCCTCAAAAACAGACAGCTTCATACAAATGCCTAGCAGCTGGTCTATAAATCGGTGGTCATATGCAATTGCGTGTGGTATTTTTATATATATTTCCTTATTGTTACAATGAGAACTTGCAATTCAATTAATTTCGTATTTTTTTCTTCCAATTTGTTGAATCCCTAGTTAAGTGTTAGCATATTTATGTTATACCATGATTTAATTCATGAATAATACATCCATATTACTATGTTTCAAATTCTGACTGTCATCGTCTGAACGTTCTGACTGTCATCAACAGTCTACGTTTTTGGATGGGAATCTAGACATATTCTGGAAAACTGTACAAATGAAGAAAAAGTATCATATTGATGAAACATACAGTTGTGCTCAAAAGTTTGCATACCCTTGGAGAATTGGTAATATATGTACCATTTGTAAAGAAAACATGAGTGAGCAGGCAAAACATGTTTTATTTCCTATGGGATTCATATTCAACTATAGGTTATAACAGAATGGCACAATCATAAAACAAAACATGGCAACATAGGAAAAAATGATATGACCCCTGTTCATAAGTCTGCATACCCTTAGTTTTATACTGTGTATTGCCCCCTTTAGCATCAATGACAGCGTGCAGCCATTTGTAATAGTTGTCTATCAGGCCCCGAATTCTTGCAGGTGGTTTAGGGGTGACCAGTCCTGTTCTGGCTGTCCCGGGTGAACATATTAAGAGTACATTGTAATAATTAAGGAATGCGTGTGGGCTGTGTCCAGAGTCTATTTAAACCTATTCCAGGTCAGAAGCATGTCCAGATGGACAAGGACTGGGACACCGCTGGGGGGGTGGGGTGGGGGGGCAGCAGAGTGACAGAAATCGTCAGGAATCATCTTGATCTGCAACACAACCAGGAGGACTTTGGACAGGGACAGCGACGAGTCTTTCGAGCCTGGTACTCCGGAGGTGTGGGCCAAGACGTCATGTCCTCCTAAGTTTAAACAGGGCAGGAGACTTCGAATTTAGAAAATGCATTCCTTAGATCTACAAGGATTTATAGTGGAGAAGGAGAACTGACCCTACTCCCCCGGCACAATAATATAGCAGCATAAGACCTTGGGGCTGAGCCGGGGGGGGTCCAGTGACACTGTGGCCCTATCCGGTGGAGGCCCCGGACAGGGCCCAACAGGCAGGAAATCAATCCACCCACATTGCCAAGCATCAACCAAAGGGACACCCACCAACCGCAACCACCCTGAAATGAGGGCCGAGTATTGCTAGCAGGGTTCAGCCCAATTGCACAATGTGCGCAACAGAGAGACAACAACAAGCCAGTGACTCCGCCCCCGAATGGCATTTGGAGGGAGGGCATCCCAGTGGCGATGAGAGCCCACCTGGCAAGACAGCAAGGGTGGACAGTATCAAGCCTTTTTGGTCACCTTCACACCCCTGGGCCAGACTACACTTAATCATAGACCATGCTAAAGGGATCAGTCTTTAGTAGACACTTGAAAGTTTGCACTGAGTCTGCATTTCTAATTTTAATTGGCAAATCATTCCACAATAGTGGAGCTCTATGAGAGAAGGCCCTGCCACCGGCTGTTTGTTTAGAAATTCTAGGTACAATTAGAAGGCCTGCATCTTGCGATCTAAGGTTACGTGTAGGTATGTATGGCTGGATCATTTCAGCAAGGTAAGTAGGAGCTAGTCCATGTATTTATTTATAGGTTAACAATACAACCTTAAAATCAGCCCTAACCCTAACACGCAGCCAGTGTAGAGAGGCTAGTACTGGAGTAATGTGTTAATTTTTTTTTAGTTCTATTTAGGATTCTAGTAGCCGCGTGCAGCACTAATTGAAGTTTATTTATTGATTTATCAGGGTAACCGGAAAGAAGAGCATTGCAGTAATCTAATCTAGAACAAACAAAAGCATGGATTTGTTTTTCTGCATCAGTTTTAGATAGAAAGTTCCTTATTTTTGCAATGTTCCGAAGATGAAAATAAGCAACTCTTGAGATATATTTTATATGTTCATCAAAGGAGAGGTCAGGGTCGAGGGTCGCGCCAAGGTTTCTTACAGTTTTTTGGTATACGACCATACAGCCGTCGAGGTTCACAGTGAGATCTGCCAACAAAGCTCTTTGTTTCTTGGGTCCTAAAACGAGCATTTCTGTTTTTCTTGAGTTTAAAAGCAAGAAGTTCTCTGTCATCCACTTCCTAATATCTGAAATGCATGCTTCCAAAGTAGCTAACTTTGGGGCTTCTCCATGCTTCATCGAAATATATATCTGTGTGTCATCTGCATAACAGTGAAAATTGGCATTCAGATTTCAGATTACATCACCCAGAGGCAGCATATATAGTGAGAACAATAATGGGCCCAAAACTGAGCCTTGCGGAACACCAAAACATACCTTTGATTTGTCAGAGGATATGCCATCCACACATACAAACTGATATCTTTCAGATAAAATTTAAACCAGGCTAAAACATGTCCACGTAGCCCAATATGGGTTTCCAGTCTCTCTAAGAGAAGGGAGTGATCAGTAGTGTCAAAGGCAGCACTAAGATCAAGAAGCAACAGGACGGACGCGGAACCTTTGTCTGAGGCCATTAGAAGGTGATTTGTTACCTTCACGAGTGCAGTCTCAGTGCTATGATGGGTTCTGAAACCTGACTGGAGCATTTCATAAATGTTTTTGTCTTCAAGAAGACATTCAGTTGTTGGGAAACACATTTTTCTAAGATTTTTTAGAGGAACAGGAGGTTTGATATTCGCCTATAATTGTTTAATATGTCTGGATCCAGATTAGATTTTTGCTGGACCGCGTAAGCGGAGCCGGCCTAGAAGAGCAGATGTCTCTTACTGACTGACTGAGTGACTGACTGACTGACTGACTACCCCTTGTTAAATAGCGTAGTAGTTAGAGACGTGGGCCCCGTAACAGTCAAAACGCATTATGCCTGAGGTTCAGGACCGACAAAAACTTTGCTTGCTACAACCCTATGTAGCTACGTAATAGGAAGCCTAAAATAAAACAGTTCTGGTGGATATTAGGATTTCCTCTGGATAGACAAACAATTCACTGGCTACGCGATTCTCTCGTCTTTTCACTTGACAACAAAGTCAGTTATCGTCACCTTTATTGATAGATACTGTATCTGTCATTCACGAATGGCTAATTAGCTGTTAAAACGGCCAGTGGCAAAAGAGGATTTGTTCAGGATAGACAAAAACCTTGCTGGCTACAACCTTCAGTAGCTACGTAATGGGAAGCTTAAAATGAAACTGTTTACTGTTATATTGTGACTATTTCTGGTGGATTTTCGAATTATGTTTTAGGATTTCTTCAGGATAGACAAACACTTCGCTGGCTACACGATTGTCTCGTCTTTTCACTTGACGAAAAAGTCCGTTAAAGTCCACTTTGTTTGAATCGGGTATAGTTGACAATTTGTGGGTTTAGATCTCATTACTAATTTAGTGAACGTGTCGAGCGATACGGGATCAGTAAATTCAAGGGTCCCCATTGACACCAGGTCAGGGAGGTTCAGGACATTTTCAGGACAACTGAGATTTTGGGGACTATAACTATTTAAGGAGGAGGCAGTTTTTTTTCTAATGGTAATGATCTTGTCATCAAAGAAGTTCATGTATTCACTAAAGTGAAGACCCACTTAACTTGTTGAGCATTTCTTTTTTGTTAACTTTGCAACTGTATCAAAGAGAAATTTTTGATTGCTTTTGTTCACCTCAATCAGGTTGGAGAAATAAGCTGATCGAGCAGATGTGAGTGCTTTTCGGTATTGTAGTGTACTGTCTATCCAGGCTAGTCTGAATACTTCCAACTTGGTGGAGCGCCACTTTCGCTCCAATTTTCTGGAAGCTTGCTTGAGTGCTTTAGAATTGTCTGTGTACCTGGGAGCAAGTTTATTGTTGCGTATTTCTTTTGTTTTTAGTGGTGCAACCGTATCTAAAGTATTTCGCAGTGTTAATTTTAGATCCTCGATTAGGTCGTTTGCAGATTTATTTACTCTGTCAACGATGAGCGAGCTTGGAAAAATATCAAAAATCTATTTGTAGTCCAATAATTTATAGTTCGGCTTTTGAAAGTAATTGTTTGCGGAGCAAGTGGGTTTCTTGTTTTAACGGTAAATGTAATAAGACAGGGATTCGATATTCCAGGATTTTTGGGGGAAATTATTAGATCTACAATATCTATTTCTCGCGACAGGACTAAATCTAAAGTATGATTGTGGCAGTGCGTTGGACCTGAGACATGTTGGATAAAAGCCACTGAGTCAATTATGGCTTCAAAGGCTTTTTGAAGAGGGTGATTGGACTTTTCCATATGAATATTGAAATTAGAATATTATCTGCAATGACTGCAAGGTTAGACAAGAATTCTGGAAACTCATTGAGGAACATTGTGTATGGCCCGGGGGGCCTGTAAATAGTAGCTATGTCAAACGATTTATCAGCCTGGTTAGCTTTCATGAATAAAACTTCAAAAGAATGAAAACAAGTGATGTGTTTAAGAGTAAATTTATATTTACTGTCATAAATATTAGCAACACCCCCTCCTTTTCGGGATGCACGGGGGATGTGATCACTAGTGTAGCCAGGTGGAGAGGCCTAATTTAGGGCAGTAAGTTCATCAGGCTTTAGCCATGTTTCACACAAGCCGATAATATCTAGTTTATGATCAGTAATTAATTCATTTCCTGCAACTGCCTTTGGAGCAAGGAATCTAACATTTAGGAGTCCCATTTTGAGATTCGAGGTAATACAGTCATTTTTATTTGTGACCGATGTGGAGGAAGGCTTTATCTTAATAAGATTGCTATTGTTAGCACTACCTTGTTTAACTTTTCTCAGCCTGGAACGAATCACAGTCGCAATAGGCAAAACTATACTAACTACTCTCGCTATGCTATCGACAGACTCCACTATGCTAGCAGGCTGGCTAACAGCCTGCGGCCTGTCCTGCACCCTATCTCATGGTGAGGTTATAGGTGTGAGTGAGACTCCTGTGAATGTTCCTAGATAAAAGAAGAGCACCACTCCAGCTAGGATGGCAGAGACAATTACTCGATGCTGACACATCTTTCTAGCTAGTTTACACGCTGATGCTATGTTCTGCTTCACAACCTCTGACTGATCAGTCATATTTTCAAAATCAATGCCAAAATTTCACAGGGTCCCCATTTCTGCCAGGGTATGCAAACTTATGAGCACAACTGTATAACTGCTTATTAGGGTTTGTTTATATTACTAGAGAAAGAATAAAAACATTCAATAGACTAATATTTGTTTGCATATTAATTTCTGTAGCATTTGCATTTACACCAATATGTTTAAGAAGTACCATGCAGGATTTTGGCCATCAAAGCGGGAAATTTGATTGAAATACATGCGCACTGCACAGAAACTGTACAGTCCTGACAGAATTGTCAAAATTCCGGGGGAAAACAATCTAGAATTTGGCGCACGCTGCCTCAGAAGGTGGTGTCTCTTGCTATCGATATCTGCACGTTTACACAACAAAATACACTAATGTCTTCTTCAATATGTCTCAGAAAATGTAGTGTAATGTTAATAAGCTACTGGTTGGCTGGTACTCCCTGACTTCCGGAAGGGTCAAATGTGAGTTGATGTTTGCATATGAAGCTGTCCTGAAGGCACCACTAAGCTGTAGGTAATATACAGATACATAAAAAACAATCTGTAATTTTCTTTGTCTGCTGTACCTGCATTTAGATGTAGGTGTATTTAGCAAATGCAATATTAGTAATACTTGAAAACACCTCTTAAGCTTACCTAATTTCTCTAAGTGATTTCTGTCAGTGTAGAAAGCTGTAGGACGACAATCGCTGCAGTTTCCCACCAGTCAGGACATTATGATAGTAAACAAAGTTTTAAACCACTAAACTCATATTAGAAATATCCGCCTGGAGCAATCAGGACTCAAGGGCCTTGGTCATGGAGGTGATAAAGAACCTGATGGTCATTCTGACATAGTTCCTGTGTGGAGATGGGAGAACCTGCTAGAATCACATCCATCTCTGGAGCACTCCCTCAATCAGGCCTTGATGGTGGCCAGATGGAAACCACTCATCAGTGAAAGGAACATGGTAGCCCGCTTGGAGTTTGCCAAAAGGCTCCTAAAAGGCTCTCATACCACAAGAAACAAGACTGAACTGTTTGGCCTGACTTCCAAATGTCATGTTTGGTGCAAACCAATGGCACCACTTTTCAGCTGCCCAATACCATCCCGGTGGTGAAGTGTGGTGGTGGCAGCATAATGCTGTGGGGATGTTTTTCGGCAGCTGGGACTAGGAGAATAGTCAGGATCGGGGGACTGATTACCAGATGGCTTCGATCCTAAGCACACAGCCAAGACAATGCCGGCTTCAAGGAAAGATTGTGAATGTTTTTGAGTAGCCCATCCAGAGCCGTGACGTGAACCTGATTGAACATCTCTGGAGAAACCTGAAAATGGCTGTATAGCAACGCTCCCCATCCAACTTGAAAAAACTTGAGAATCTGTAAAAAATAATGAGAACTCCCTAAATACAGGTGTGCCAAATTAGCAGTGTCATCCTCTAGAAGACTTGAGTTTGCTGACCAAGGTACTTCAACAAAATACTGAGTGAAATATTCTGTATACTTATGTAAATGAGATATTTCTGGAGGGTTTATTTATACATTTGCAAACATTTCTAAAAATGTAGATATTATGGGGTATTGTGTGTAGGTTGATGTGGGAGAGAATCCATTTTTGAATAAGGCTTTAATGTAACAAAAGATGGAAAAAGTGAAGGGGGTATTTCTTTCCGAATGCACTGAAAAAAAAAAAAGTGATGTCATGAACTTAGTTTTTTGTGCATTTTAGTGAGATTTATGATTCTTATCAGCCACATGCACAGGTGAGACTCAAACCTGTGAAGAGCACATGCCCCATTGCTTTATAGGGACCTTTCCAGTTGACGTGCTCGTACTTCTCCGTGACGTGGGTCACGCACTCCGACATGCATGTGTCATCCGTCTTTGTTTCATGCATCACGCACTCCGACACATCGTCAGTCCATGTGAGCCAAAAACTCTGCCCATTTTTTCAGTTTTAGCACATGCCTATCGAAAGGTCTGTGCATTGCCCTGATTCTTTTGTTATTAGGCCGTGAAGCTGCTGTGTTATTATTTACTTGGTGTTTGAAACCCGCCGTTCGCAGTCTGTTTTTGATGATGTTACAAACTCTATCTCAAAGAAAATTCCGGTCATCCTCTACTTTATAGACATCGCAATCCAGAATACACAACACGGTACTGCCCATTGGCTGATTACTGTCGCGCTTTGACCTAACGTGACTTCCTGTGTTCGGTTAAATAGATGTTCTGTTGTAATCTAAAATAAAAAGCATACATTCAAACAATTCTACAAAGGCTACTACATCAAATGGTTCCTGAATTTTTTTAGTGTTACACAAGAGGTTTACTAACTGAATACTAAAATCTAGGTGACTTTAGATTGCTCCCGATCCATGCTCTATTCACTATCAGTGAAGGGTGTGGGGAACTGGGCCGTCATGAGAGAAGCAGCACTCTTGCATGTGGTTGTGTGGTGAAGCAATGTTGTGCTTTTATATGCTCTATTTACGGAAGCTCCATTTTGAAACGATCAAGGCTGGGTTGGGGAACTCTTAAAGAAAACACATAGCCGAAACCTGTCATACTGCTGCGTACCTAAATGCATTGCATAAAAAAGGAGAAAAGAATTACAAAAAATCAGTCTTTACCGGTCTTTTACACCTTTTCCATGTCGGTCCTATATGCAGTCACGTGTAGATCGGCAAAATACATTGGGATGTTAATGGGGCACAATTTCACAATAATTTTATATTACCATGCACAGTTATTTAGCTTGGCTGACTGCCTATTGTTTTTGGTGGCAGTTATAGTCCATGTTCGTAACCAAATAAAATATACTTTTCAAAGCCACTGAGTTTGAATATAAAAAATAATAATATAATATTTTCATGGATTTTCAGACAATTGCAGGAGACCCATTACAGTATAATGTAAATTGAGCTAATTTATAAATGCTAATTAAATGGTGCTATGGCCATAAATCGTAACTGTTTGTTTACAGTGACCCTCAATGATGAAACTATTCAGGCCAAGACAGATGAGTAAACTGTGGAGTTAGTTAGTGATCTGACCTCCGTGAGTATTTTTATAGTTTGTTTTTTTACTTTTAAAATGGTTCATTTTTCATACGGGTGGACCACATGCCATTCTAACTTATACTAGGCTATATGCATTATCACCACTAATAACCAGTACATTAAGGACCTTAGCCCTGATGTGACCCCATTACTATTCTATGAACACAATCCAAGTTCACAATAATCCTGACATGTTGCCTTCTTATTCACTTCCAACCAAGTAACAGAGCTATCATTCCCGAGCATGATGCCACACATTAGCATTAGGAAATCAATCATTTGACAAAAAAGAACTCACTTAAAAGCCACAGTTTGTGTGAACCCAGAATAATCATGTTTATTTTAAGCATTTTGATTACAGGGGCTTGCGCAGCAAAATCCCCAGGTTAGTTCTCTGACATGCTTGTTATTATTTTTTAAAACGCTACTCCTCCAACACCATTTAAGCTAGAAACGTTTTCAAACTTTAAAACATGTAGACTGGTCCAGATTAAGTTGCTTGTATACAACGTTTTAATATCTTTTGTGGTTTTTAAAATATTTAACTTGTATTGATATTTTAAAGATTCATCGGCTTGAATGGGATTTCTTCAGAATTCTGTGATTTAAGTAACAAAGTTAACAAGATTTCACACAACTTTTTACAAATATGTGCAATTTGGATTACTGTAAGTTTTGTTCTGGATAATATTTTTTGTTATTTTTTCACATTACAATAGCTGAGAATGTAAGGACGCTCACAATCTTTTAAATTTTTCTCTAAGTTGTTCAGAAAATTGTATAAGTAGGTGGTTTACGACAACTGTGACTTCAAACAATCATTAGAATGTTGGTGTGTAAACAGTGGAAACTACTTTGCAAATTAAATTTAAAAAAGTTAGTGTTTCATATCGTCCTCTGCTTCTGTTCAAATCTGAAGCAAATACAAAAATCACTTAACAAACTCGAGATACTGCAACCGCAGCAACCTTAACAACATGTTTTTTTAGCAATATTTCCCAAACTGTTGACGTTTAACCCAGTTTCCTATGAAAATGCCTCTTACCAAAGTCAAAATACTGAAACTGAAGTAACCATAGCAACACCATTTTTTGCAGCTTTTCATGAACAGCTCCAATGGCATGTACTTAATGAACCAGATACACAGAAATGGATTTACTTAAAAGTACCTATAGTTCTCATCTATTCAAATCAGAACAAATTTGGAAAATATCTCTTACCAAACTCGAGACACTGCAACCGTAAGTGTAGCAATAGGGAATTTTACCTGCATTTCAAGAACAGCTTCAATGGAATGTACTTTCTGAATGAGATACACAAACATGGATTTACTCAAATATATCTATACTTCTCAGCTATTCATATCTGAAAAATATTATGAAAAAACACTGCGGAGTACCTATGGCAAAATGATTTTTAGCTACTTTTACAGCAACATGGATATCAGCCTCCAAAGACTTTTCATACTTGAAAAATGTAAGATTGTTCAAAGTTTGCTGTACAAATGTACTGCTGAAAACTTAGTTTGAAAGTATTAAAGCAAGCCCCAGTAACTTTACTTGAAAAGTTCAAATTTAGTTAATGTTGTTATGTTTAATTCAGCATTTCCCCAAACTCTACCTGACCTCCACAAACATTTCACATTTCTTTTTACACTAACACATCCGAATGAATTTGTCCACTATTAATCTAGCCCTTGACTAATTCAATTAGGTGTGCCAGTTTAGGGTAAAACAAATGTGAAAAAATTCTGGGGAGGTCAGAGCAGAGGTTTGGGAAAGAGTGGTTTAGTCCTTTGTCAAGGGTGTAATATTCACTTCACTTATGGCCTAGTGCACATACTCATTCCACAGATGGCGTAGTATCTGCTGGTTCCTGGCTTTTCCATTCAATTGGTGTTCACTTAAGACTTACGGCGCTTTTCCACTGCATGGTACTGGCTCAACTCAACTCGCCTCAACTCGCTTTGGGAGCTTTTCCATCGCTTAGTACCAGCTCGACTTGGCTCTACACGTCTCGGTTCGTTTTTCCACTGCAGATAGTACCCTGTACCCGCCCGTAGTGACATCACAGGAAAACTGCTGTGACGCCACCTCCAACGCAACACACACGGGAATAACAATGGAGGATATCTTAATGAAAAATCTGCTGAATGAACTCCATTGATTTTCTTTTAAATTGGCAAGTGGCAAGTCAAAAGTAAACTAAATCTGGGTAACATGGTCACAGACCCTGTTTGAAAAACAGTGGAATAAGTATAAGAATAGAATTATCGCCCTGCAGTATAAAAAAAAGTAACTTCAGTAGCTGCTATAATGTAGCTACTGAAGCTTGTAGCCACCAAAGTTTTAGTCTGGCTGTACAGTACCTATAATGAAAACAATGACTCCAATCTCTCCATGGCTGTTTTGTTTCTTTAGAAAGCAATGACTGTTGAATAGCCAACCACTACGCTATTTGAATTAATATGTAAATCGAAAGCAATGGCTGAATCTCAAATCGCATATTGCATACTACATACTACAAGTACGTACTTCGCGGATGATGGTGAAGTTCGGATTGTTTTGTATATAGAAAGCTAGTATGCCAGAATTGGGACGTGTACTATCTCGTCATAAAATTGCATCTCAACATTAGATCATTTTGTCACGCATTAACATCACGCCAAGTTTGAATATTTAGCTAGACACCATTAAGCATTGTGTTAAACTGACTAACGTTTCTTATTAAAGGGATTGTTTGTCCAAAAATCAATTTTTTCTGAAAATTCACTTATCAGAAGTTATTCTGGAATGCACATAGTAATTTTTTCCAACCATCAATTATTCAGCTCTGTCCCAGGCTGTAATTAGCGTTTTTAGCATCGTCCAAATTCCAACAATATTCACGATAATTGGCCAGCTAGAGAAACTCTCACCTCACATAGCCTCTGGAGGTTAAAGTTCACTTCTGCCACAATGACGTCATTGCCGAAGGACAGAAGCTGTGTTGAGTGGCTATAGGAAATAGTTTGCTAGTGCCAGTTTGGTTAGACCAAATTCCGCCGGCTGTTTGGTCAATGTACAGTTTAAAAAATATATGCTACCGCGACAAATTACTGAATGTAGTTTGAAGTGTTTTGGAGTAGTTTTCTGCTTGCAATGCAGCTTTGCTGTAGTGGAACGAACAGTTTCCATTCATGAATTTGGACAATGCTAAGAACGCCAATTACAGCCTGGGACAGAGCTGAATAATGGATGGTTGGAAAAAATGAATGGAATAACTTTTGGTAAGTGAATTTTTTTTTAAATATAATTTTTGGATGAACTATCCCTTCAAGTTTATTTCCACAACAAACTGCATCTATGAAATGTATGGCTTTTGCCACTGGCCGTTTTAACAGCATATTAGCCAGTATTAGGCCTACTAGTATCTACTTACTACTTGGAGTAGTCATAAGAATTGAGCAATTGCATTTCATGGCACAACAACGTTGGTTTTTCTTTCATTGTGAATGACATTGGTACAATAACTATCAATATAGGTGACGATATATACCTTTTTCATCAAGTGAAAGGACAAGAGAATCATGGAAACCCCTCCTCTTTTACTGTGCAAGGGGTTGTAATGTATATTACCCCAAAAAGCAATATAACCATAAGCAGTTTTATTTTAGGCTTACTATAACGTAGCTACTGAAGCTTGTAGCCGGCGAAGTTTTGGTCTATCCTGAACAGGATGAAAATCTGGTGGCACAAGGCCTCTTGAACTGGCCCCAACCCCAGGGCTCAATTTTGTGTCCTCTGTTTTTCACACTATATAAATGACATTTTGAATACTTTCATTTATTTTATGCTGATGATACAGTACTGTATTCCACTGCACTATGAACCAAGCCTTTGTCTATTTAGTCTGATTTGAATGATCTTCAAATACAACGCTGCATCGCAGAAATTACGTACCTATGTAACTATTTTGGAAGATGCGATTACATTCAGTATGAACATGTCAGCAGTGCCATTGAGTTCAGTCTCAACATATTCCAGTGCTGTTGGTCCTCAATGACTTGCAATTACATTCATTGTCAACAAATGATATCTGCCATTTGTTTAGCACGGAAACAGGTCGCTAGGGGAAGTTATGAACGTATTATTTGTTAGAGTCTTTAAGTTTTAAAAACCCCTCAGTTTTTATTGATATTAAAGCACTTATTCTGTGATTAACTTAAAATGGAACAAAGGTTTGCGGTAATCGTCCAGAGGTTTATAAAAATGTTTAGCTCACCAAAAAATGAAAAAATAATGAACATTTCAGGGTTATAAAAAAGGCCTTTTCAGGAAACAAGTAATGGGTTAACTTACAATTGTTCTGCAGCAATGGAAATAAATTTAGCCTTTTTATGCTAACATTTCCTAATGGTGTCCCTACTTGATTGTTGATTACTTACAAACCCTCTGTATGAAAGCGGTGTTTGAAGCGACTGTAACTACACCCTCTTAAGCATTATCTGGACAGTATTGTACATCAGGAACATTATATTGCTATTATAATGGCAAGAAAATGACAATTAACAAAGGAAAAAAACAGACGATTAAAACCTTTAAAAGTGTAGGTCTTTCATTAACAGATATTGCAACGAAAGCCAAGGTGTCATTAAGTACAGTTTCCTACACCTTCAAAAGGCACTTGGATGCTGGAGGATGCTCTGACAGGAAGAGGTCTGGCAGACCCAAAGCCACAACAGAATCTGAAGTCAAATTTCTGAGAGTCAACAGCTTGCATAATTGACGGCTCACAGGACACAGCTTAACACTCTTATGGACTGATGAATTTAAAATCTTCAGTTCGTCAACACTCAAGTGTTTGGGAACTGAGGAGACCATTTGCTGTAGTTTTGAAAGTGAAATGTTTTCCCATTGTTCCATGATATAGGATATATCATGTTTTATGATATTTTATGTTTCATAATGCCCCAAATGTTTTCAGTGGGTGACAGGTCTGGACTCTTTTACTACGGAGCCATGCGGTTGTAATATGTGCAAAATGTGGTTTGGCATTGTCTTGCTGAACGAAGCAAGGCCTTCCCTGAAAAAACATCGTCTGGATGGCAGCGTATCTTGCTCCCAAACCTGTATATATTGTTCAGCGTTAACACAAGAACCGCCAAATGCCTATGCCAATGGTCGTTTTTACTTTGTAATTAAAATAAAACTGCCATTTTGAAAGCTACATCCTCTTCCTTCCATGACTTTTCCTAAATAGGCATATATAACGTTCTGTTGTCAGAATTCAAAACTCACAAACCGAAAACTATTTAGAGATTATTTACCTTTTTTTTCCCCATTTTTTGACATAATCCACCAAAAGCACACACCACTTAGCGTTGGTACCCATGCAGCCGCTAATGATACCCAAAGCACTAACCACCCCTCACTGAATGCATGATGTCAATAGATAAATGTACAATACTCCCAGATGAATGATCAGAGACTTGGTTGAATTTGAATAAACTTACAAATGAAATACAAGATTTCCATGATCATTCAACAAATTAATTAGGCTATTATTGAAACATAATACAAATTATATAGGCTACTCTGCAATTCAACATCAAATCGATAGCCCCACCCGGGAGAGTCTTGCAAAGACCCCCTGTCTTTGTAGCCTATTCATTTGGAGAAATGGACCTTGTCTTTTTCTAAAAACTTTTTTCGGTTGTTCAATACGTTTTTAATGTCACCTATAGATTGGCTGTGTAATTTTCACTTTATATGTCAGTAAACTAGGAGTCTAGAGCTATGCACTGGCGTTGAAATCAACTCAATAGCCCCACTAGATCCCCTGGGAGAGACCTGCAAAGACGCGGCGTTTGCGTTGCCTATTCATTTGTAGAAATGGACCTAGTCTTTTTCTAAAAACTCCTCTTGGTTTTTCGATAACTTGTTAATGTCACCTATAGATTGGCTGTGTAATTTTCATTTTGTACTTTTGTAGGGCCTAATAAACGAATGAAAATCCTTTAGCCTGTGTTCTTAGAAATAATCGTTCTTTGTATTGTTTTCTTAATAGTTTTTTTTCATATGATAAGACCTTTAATACAAACACATTCTTGTATTATTCAAATTCATTAACCATTTAAAACAAACAAATTCTGTAATTCATTATTTTTTAAACTATTCTTTATAGTTTGATAACGACCCAGTAGATGAACTGATGCTCTGGCTGGACGGTGATGCTGCAGAGGAGAGTGTGTATGCTAGTAGGGCCGATTCGTATACTAATGACATCAAATGGCGTTCAGCTGTGGCGGCTACTGAGGGTCTGAAAGGCCTGGCTGGGCTTGTTTTAATGCCGCCTTCACAGATGTGTAAGTTACTCATGCCATGTGCACAGATGTTGGCTTTTGGACTGTGCGCTGATTAGAAGCCGGATGGTCCCTCTCCTTTTTAGCCCAGAGTATGCGGCATCCATAATCCCAATTTCCAATTTTGATTAGTCAGACCACACTACCGTTTTGCACTTCGCCTCAGTCCATTTTAAATGTGCTTGGGCCCAGAGAATGCGGTGGTGGTTCTGGATCTTGTTTCTTCTTTGCATGGTACAGTTTTAACTTGCATTTATGGGTGCAGCGACAAAGTGTATTTACAGATAATGGCTTTCATAAGTGTTCCTGAACCAATGCAGTGATTTCTACTACAGAATCATTTCTTTTTTAATACAGTGCTGTCTGAGAGTCCGAAGATCACTGCCATCCCATATTGGTTTTCGGCCTTGTCCCTTGCGTACAGAGATTTCTTACATTTTTCATGATTTAAAGTACCAGTGATGATGAGATCCGCAAACTCTTTGCAATTTTACATTGAGAAACATTATTCTTAAATTGTTGCACTATTTGCCTGCGCAGTCTTTCACAGAGTGGTGAACTCATCCTCTCTGGGATGCTCTTTTTATTCCCAATCATATTACTGACATATTGCCTAATTAGTTAACCTAACTAGTTGTGAGATGTCCCACCATGTTTTTTTTTTTTAGCATTACACAACTTTTCTTGTCTTTTGTTGCCCTTGTCCCTGCTTTTTTGAAACGTGTAACTGACATCAAATTCATTTATTTTTCAAGAAACAATTATATTTCTCAGTTTGAACATTTGATATGTTGTCTTTGTACTATTTTCCATTGAATATAGGGTTTAAATATTTTGCACATCATTGCATTCTGTTTTTATTTCCATTTTATGCAGTGTCCCAACTTTTTTGGGAACGGGGTTGTACAATCTTCTTTGTTCTCTTCCATTACGTTAGTAGTCTTAACTACCACATGTACTACCATTTTTTTTTTTTACTTGAAGGATCAGGACTATAACAAATGGGGGAATAGACCCTTTGGTATGCCCTGTATATCGCACACAGTATCCCATGTGCGCTGGCGGACCAGGAAGGGGCGAGTCAATTTTCAATAAATAGAACATTGTTTTTTTAAATGTTTTTTCGTTTGCCATTGACAATGGCTGTCTAACGATGGAGATGTCATAATGTGTAATAAAATTTAACCCAATGTTGGTAATAACGTCATCATTCTCTCCTAATCACTATTCATCATTCTCTGCATGTTCAGGCAATGAGTGATGGAGCCAGGTTCGGTGGTCCGTGCTGTGTTTGAGTTCCTGCCCAGTGTCTCTGAGGAGCTTCCTCTCTTTACTGGGGATGTTATCGAGGTGCTCAATGTCGTGGATGAGTTCTGGTTGTTTGGCAACAAGGACGGAGTCACAGGTGGGGGCCAAAACTTCTGGTCACTAAATATTATCTCTGCCCAAACTAAGTAATCGTGATTCCTTCCCTTTGTCCCTGATTTACAGTGCCTTGCAAAAGTAGTTAGACCCAGATCAAGTCACTCATATTACTGAATTACAAATGGTACTTTGAAATGTTTGATATATATTTTTTCAAGGGTATGCACAGCAAAATCTCTACTTTTACTGAATTTAATTAACAATAGGACTAAGGCAGATGTAATTATTATCACCAAAGTATGAAAAATCGATGTGCTATGTCTGAACTGCTATGTCTGTAGAACCCTTATCAGAAAATCCAATCTCTTGACTCTGAATCACTCTGTTTTGATTTTGGTCTGAAGACCTGGCATCATGTCGTCCTTTCATTTTAATAGATACAATGATGTGCTTTTTATATTTTGACCTCATGCCCTAATGTGGATGTGTACTGCCCATTACCTCTCATTCCCATATTTTTTTTTTTTTTTTTTTTACAATTAATGGAAA